>JAKWJA010002498.1:28162798-28236837 GCA_027704765.1 Solanum habrochaites | reverse complement strand
GAGAAGTCTGACAAGTGGCGTGGGATTACCGAACTTTGTGACGGTCCGTCATGGCTATGACGGTCCTTCTGCGGGTTCGTCGTGGAGTTTGAGATAAGTGGATCCCATACCCAGATTCGATAGTTGCAGTTTTGGAAACGCAGACCCTCGACGACCGTTGTGGCCTATAACGGTCCCGTCATCTTGCCGTCGAGGGGATGAAGAAAGCAGCACAAGAATTTGCACAAGTATGGGACGAAGGAGTCCCACGCGGTCCCCTTTGACACGACGTTCTAATCTCGTGGTCCGTCGACCAGCGCGTTTTGGCAGATTTTCCAGCAATTAGAATTCTTGGTATTCGTTTTTTGGTTTTTAAGATAAATATTCGAAAAACCTCATTTTTGAGGTTAGACACCAGATAGTTAGACATCATATTAATTAGATTCTTTTGTATTAGTGTTGACTTTCGGATTAATCATTGATTGTTGGTGATTTGTGGTGTTAACAAGCACCCTTTTGGATTTTATTCTTTCTCATTGAAGTAGGTTACATAACTTTTTATTTGATATAATGTGTATTGTGTTTATTGCTAATGAGTAACTAAACTCCATAAGTAGGTTGTGGGAACCATAGGCAATATGAGATAAACTCTAGATAAATAACAATTCTAGAATAGGTCTTTGCATGTTTTACATATAATTCTTTCGTTGAAGTCTTTTTAACGGCTTGATGCAACGTTAGAACACTCGCCTTAAATGCTACTTTGCCGACAAGGAGGTAGATAATAGGAAAACAATTATTAACAATAGATTTATGTATGCTATCTAACGGCTATATTGAATTGGTACGAGGTAATAACTTATCAAATATCAATACGATTTAATATCAGTAAGATAAGGGTTAGGAAGAAACACCGTAGCCGGACCAAGGTGCGGAGTGGAGATTTTTCTAGATCGGCCCAAGATTTAGAAATACATAACTTATCACTTGCATGCAAGATACTAGAAGAATGTGTTTATAGTTAGAATTATCCAAGTTTTGAACCTGTGGGGAACACGTAAACCCTATTACTTTGATTAATTGAATTAAAATCCAACTTTCAAAACTGCTAAGTGTCTCTTTCACAATTCGTTAAATTTACTTTTACTCATTTAGAGATATAAACCCCCCTTTTTATGTTTTACTTTCTAAGGACGTCTTCAACTGCACAATAGTAATACAAGTTGAAAGTTAAGTCGAGACTATTTTCCTCGTGGGCACGATCCCAACCTCCACTAGTTTGGGTTATTTACGTGACATGAACCGCTTACACTTCTTAAATAAAAGTAAGTTTGAATGTATCAAATTTTTGGCGCCGCTGCGGGGAACTTAGCTTTTAGATTAACTTGTAACTTATTACTATAGTTTAGTTGATATTTTTCTTATTTACTTTGTTTTTATTGTTTTTGGATTTCTTTTCAGAACTATTCTCCTTGTATGCCAAATACACTGAGAGGAAGAGAACCGTTGTTTCCCTACGATCACGATTTTATAGCTCACACTTGCGCAATATGAACGAAATTTTGGGAATAAAGATAGGATCCGAACCAGCCCCTCCCAGCTCCTGTTTGATGGTCATGTGCCAGATGTTCCCGATGCTCCCGGGTGAACATCAACAGGGGGACATATCCTCCCACAACCCCAAGCATACTACATAGGCTATAATAACATAAGCAGATGCGATGGGCCACTGGTTTTTGCCTCCTCTACCCACAGCCCTTACTGTTGGTGGTAACTAAGTAGTCCTGATGCAAATGCTCACTGCCAGAGTTTTGTTTTCAGGTGCTCCTTCTGAGGATCCCCTGCCCATAGCTAGGTAGGTCAGTGTGTAAGTTGTGTGGGGAGGTCCTGATTTTTGGATCTAGATGTAATAGGGCTCAGAGTGTTTCCTCTCTCACTGAGGGAAAGGGCTCATTGGTTCCTGCTCCAATACAACTCCATCTTTACTTGGAATCAACTTAAGGGATTCCTTCCTTAGCACGCTACTACCGGTCTCCACATGGACTAAACCACAAAGATAAAGTGAATAACTTTGTGGCACTACCCCGTCTAGTCAGTTAGTATTCTTGGGATAATTCACCTCATTCTTGAGAAGTTTTTCCAAGCACCGTTAGATATGAGTCACTGAAGAAATACTTTCTACGGGACAGGATGATCACAACAAAGCGGTTGAAACACTATAGCAGTGAGAACATCTTATGGAGAATGTCCTTAATGCTGCGATCGCTGAAAAATTAGAGAACATATCCCGGAATAACAAGCTTGGAGTAAACTAGAAGTCTGGATCCAGGGAGAAACACCTTCGCAGTACAGTCCCACTCACACCCCGCCACAATGGCATTCGGGAAGAAATGGCTCAATGAGAACTGAGCTTGGGTTGGGTACTAACACATGTTCACTGAGTGGTTGCACAAAGATTAATGCAGTCAACTACTTCCCAAAACCACCGCCCAGAACTCTTCTTTTTATTGAGAGGATTTCCCTATGCAGTAAATGAACATATGGGGGGTTTTCCGACCAAGTGCTCAAAGGCCTCTAATCAGGGAGAATTGGCGCCAATGTCAAGGGACCAAGGTCGAAACTATGGTAACTACACTCGTGGGGTCATATGTTCCGAGATGTGAAACTAAAATCGGACAACAACTTCACAGGGGTAACTATGTAAGAAACTACAGGAATGGGACCTTATGTTCCTCCTCAAAATCGGAAGTTACTCCTCGGGATGTGGAGGTAGTTATGTCCACGAGTTGAGATTGTGGCATAAATGATGAGGAGGTCGATGCTAACGTGAGCACAATAAAAAGTTGAGAATGATTTAGCGGAGTGGGCAAAAAGTTGATACCCTGCATATCGATTAACACTTAGTTACAATTTGCCCAATTATCTACAACTGTGAACACACGGCAACCGGGCCTCTGTTCTAGCAACACTGTCCAAAAAAATCTGAAAATGGATGGACATTGTATGGCGAATTACGACTTCGCGGTGGCAGCAAACCATGGACCCACCTATGCCATCGGATGAGAAAAGGTGACAAAAAATCTGATAAAGAGGTGAATTTGATGCTGATTAGAGGAGAAAACCACTGCAAAAGATGCTGAAGTGCCTAAAATGTACCTCTTATGCTAGGCCCCACCCCCTTTTCTCAAATTATTTAAAAATACCGAGGATGGCAAATATCGGTGTTTTATAACAATTTGAAGCCCTTTCTATCAATTCCCCTTTGGTGAAGCTTTAAGACCAAATGCTCGGTTACGCCAAATTTTGAAAGATCTGGTCACAAAGAAACGATCGTCACTTTTTTGAGGATTATGATAGAATTCAACATTGAGTGTTATTTGCTACACGATCTCTGGTCTCAAAAGAAAGAAGATCCGGGTGCGTTCACTATTCCCTTTACACATCGGGCTCTTACATTTGTGCGAAAGCATTATGTGATCTGGGGGCAAAGCATAAATCTCATGCCCCTCTCGATTTACAGAATTGGGTTTGGGTGACCCAAAGCCCACTGCAATTGCGGCTACTGGATGGCGATCGAACAGAAAACGGCCCATAGGGAATACTTCATGATGTGCAGTAAAAGTAAGTCATTCATCTTTCGGTTGTTTTGTCATTCTTGATTGTGAGGTTGATTTTGAAGTGCCTATTATCCTTGGAAGGCCATTCCTAGCTACGGGAAAGAGCCTTAGTATAACCATGAACAGGGGTCAGATGAATTTTTGTTGAACAATGAGATGTGACCTTTATATTTGTAAGGTCCATGATCATAAATGTACAAAACAAAACAAATAATTTAGATTTGTTGTAGTGCTCCAATCGGCATCTGCTCTATCCTACAACATAGGTGCCATACCATCTGAGACAAACTGGAAGAACTTTAGGTGTCGACGTCATTAGCGTCAGTGATAATGGAACTTTGATAGCGATTGCATTGAAGGGTATGATTATTAGTCTAGGCTCTTGACCCGGTGTGTCGTTTTAAACCAAAGAAATTTGAGCTTGATATCGACGAGTCCTCACCATCGAAACCATCGATAGATGGAGGCTCAAAGTTTGAATTAAAAGCTCTCCCACCTCTCTTATGTAATGAATTCTTAGAAATAGTTTACACTTTTACCGGTAATCAATTTGCATCAGACCATGGATGAACAACAAGTTTAGAGTTGGTGAAGGTACTAAAAATTCAAAGGCTATTGGGTGGACCATTGCGGATATTATTTGGATCCCTCCTGTATTTGCTCTCATAAAATCCAACTACAAAGCCCTGATCACAAGCGAGTAGTGAGAACCAGAGACCGCTTGCCCTCCTCCCTACTCAGAGGTTGTGAGAAGGATCATCACGTGGTTGGATGCCGGGGTAAGCTATCCAATCGCCGATACAATTGGGTATGCCCGGTTCAGTGTGTACTTAAGAAGGGTGGAAATGACTGTGGTCCCCAACGAAAGAATGAACTTGTTCTAATGAACCGGTTACTGCTGGAGGGTGTGTATGGATTACCGTAAACTGAACTCATGGACTGAGAAAGACCATTTTCCTATGCCCTTCATGGATCAGATGTTGGATATACTTGTTGGAAAAGGGTGGTATTGTTTTTCTTGATGGGTAAATTCGGGTATAATCAGATTTCAATTGGTCACCAGAAGACAAGAGACAACCATCTTCACTTGTCCATATGTGACCTTTGCGTTAAGAAGAATGGCGTTTTGGTTGTGCAATGCACCCGCAAACCTTTCAGAGATTGTATGAATGTCAATATTTTCTGACATGGTTGAGATACTATAGAGTTTTTATGGATGATTTTTCTGTAGTCTGGGATCATTCGAGCGGTGTTTGGACCAATTAGCTGAGGTTCTTAAGAGCTGTGAAGACTGCAAGTTAGTACTAAACTGGGAAAAAGTGTCATTTCATGGTGAAAGAGTGTATTGTGTTGGGGTCATCGCATTTCAGAAAAGGGCATAGATGTTGATTCGAACATAATTCGAGGTAATAGAGAGACCGCCCCACCACTCTCTGTGAAAGGTGTGATAAGCTTCTTGGGCAATGAGGTTTTACCGAAGATTCACAAAGACTTTTCAAATATTTGCCACCATTGTGCAAACTGCTGGAGAAGATTGTAAATTTTGTTTTTTGATGATCTGGTCTTAAGGCATTCGGTGAGCTAAAGGAAAAATTGGTTGGTCTGCGCCTATCATTTATTTCTCCGGATTGGAACAGTCCCCCATTTGAGGTGATGTGTGTGCTAGTGGGGTGGGGGCTCTTGGTGTATTACTGTGACAGAAGTAAAAACACAATCCTTCCCCCATCTAACTATGCTAGTTAAGCCTAATGAGGCTCATAAGAACTACACAGTGAACTGAGCAAGAACTCCTTGCAGTAGTTTTTTGCTTTGAGAAAATTTTTTTCGACTCCTTTTGCTAGGTAACTAGAGTCATAGTGCATACTGAACCACTCGGCATTGAAAATATTTGATGACAAAAGAAGGATGCGAAACCCAGGCGGGAATTCGTTGGTATTTACTGCTACAAGAATTTGACTTTGAAGTGTGGATGATAAACGGAACTGAAAATCAAGTTGCTGATCACTTGTTCCTCTTCTAGAGGAATTAATCTATGAGAGAGTTAGGGGATAAGACTGTACATTGATTATACTTTTTCCCGTGAACATTGTATTTGCTGCTTCCACAGACTTTGATCCCATGGTCGCAGATTTTGCGAACTATCTGGCTAGTGATATTGTTTTCCACCAGACTTGTCCTTTCATCAAGAAACAGTTATGTACGATGTGAAAAAGTTCTTTTGGGATGAACCATCCCGTATGCGTTGTGCTACGGTATTATTCGGCGTTGTGTTCAAATGTGAGATGTTTTGAGTGGTGTTGGAGCATTCCAATTCCTCACTCGGTTTTGGGACATCACAGTTGGGTATCCGACCGCTCATAAGATATACAATCGGCTACTATTGGCCACTCTCATCAAATGCGCATGGGTTTGGCTAAGCATGTGACAGATGCCAACGAGATGGCGGTATTGTCAAGAAGCAGGGGGGAGCTCCTCTAAACCCCATTCTTGTGATTGAGTCCTTTGATGTCTGGGGTATTGAACTTTAGGCCCTTTCGTGAGTTCTCATGGGATGAAGTACTTCTAGTAGCAGTTGAGTATGTAATCTAAAATGGGTCGAACCATAGCCCTCGCAAACAATAAAGGAAGAGTGTCACGCATTTTTGAAAAAGAATAATTTCTCTCGTTTTTGGCACCCCAAGGGCCATATTAAGTCTGGGGGCTCCCACTTTCTCAACAATTGTTCAGGGGTTATTGGAGAAATACGGGTTCGCCATAATGTGGCCACTCCCTTACCACCCTCAACTAGTGGGCAAAGTTGAAGTGTCGAATCGGGCGATCAAACAGATTATTGTACAAAAACAGTGAACGCTATAGAACGTAATGGTCAAGGAGTATTGATGATGCCTTGGGCCTATATAGACTCCCATAGGCATTTCTTCCATACAACTTGTATATGGGTAAGCTTGTAAGCTTCCGGTTGAGTTAGAGCATAAAGCCAGTGGGCTATGAAGAAGGTAAAAAAAATTGATTGGAGCGAAGCTGCGAGCATGGTTTACTGGTGGAATGAACTTGATGAATTTCGCCTGAAAGCCCATGCAAGCTCAGCCTATAACAAAGAAAAAATGAAGAATTACCATGACAACAAAATTTTAAAAACAGAGTTTTATGGAATCGTGGTGATTTGGTGCTTTTATTCAATTCCATAATTTGCGCCTTGTTTCCAGGCAAACTCAAGTCCAAATGGACTGGTCCTTACACGGTTCCCCAACTATTCCCGAACGAGAATCAGAGAAAATACTGATCAGAAAGGAGGAAGAAAGAAGAAGGGATGGCTGGAAAGTAAGCATGGTAAGTTGGAAAGAGAGTAGAAACATTTAATGAGGGAAGAAAGCGGAAGGGGGCAAGAGAGATAGGAGAGGTAAACAAAGGAGAGCCAAAGGAGAGAAGGACAGAAGAAGCAGAGAAAAGAGAAAGACACAGAAAAAAGAAAAAAAAAAAAAAAAAAAAAAAAAAAAACAAAAAAAAAACAAAAAAAAAACAAAAAATGGGGTTGGGGGGTATAAAGATTGTCAAGACTCAGTGAGAAAAAGGGGTAAAAAAGGTAAATAAAGTGGGAAAGAAGAGGATGAAGCGAGAAAAAGGAAGCGTAAAGGAGGGTGGAGGACAAAAGGAAGACGGGAGGGGGGAGATGAAAGAAGGCGGGGACAAGTAAAATAGAGGTGGAGGCGCGGGAAAGGGCGGAAAAGAAAGGGTAAAGAAAGATGAGGAGATAAGAAGAGAGAGATCGTGGACAGAGGGGGAAGTGGATAGAAGTAAGGGGGGAGAGAGGGAACGGCAGAGCGCAGGGAGGGAGAAGGTGAGAAAGGAAGGTAATAAAAAAGAAGGAAATCCTATCTCCATTTGATTGGAAACTAAAGAGGGTGTTGCGGTTCAAGGTGAATGGCCAGCGCATAAAAATTCTCTTGGGCATGCTGAATCGGCGAATGAAGGGATAGAGGCATACTAATCTTGATGAGTCTGAGTAATAATAGTGTCTCCCAGTCGTTGCCGACATTTAAATCATGCGCTTGTTGGAGGCAACCCAATTCCCTTATCGTTTGTTTATGTATGGTTAGCATTTTTCTTTAATAGGGTTTTGAATTTACAGGCACATCACCAGGAAATTTTGGCAGAAATTACTCTACAACATTCCACTGGACGGACACTCTACGACCGTTGCGCCTGCGACGGACTCGTATTCCATCCCTCGCACCAGGTACTTTTTCTGTCGTTTTGGTGGGGGGGGGGTGGGGGGACGCGATCTTGGTGTTAAACCAAAATAAGGAAATAAACTAGGCACACACGACGGAACCACGACGGGCCGTCCCTCTTATACGGACATCGTCGGGGAAACCGTCGGCGTGATTAATAATTATACCCGACCCGATCCGCTTTACCCTTTTTCAAAATCTTACCTTTAACACCCCAACCCTCATTTTCACCCCACTCATCCATTATTCCTCTCATCTCCCCTCTCTTTTTCAACTTCCATTTCCCCCTCAACTGAATCATTGCCCCCAATTCCTCCTAAGTCCCTTATAATTTATCATCTACAGTCCGATGCTGCTGTCTGTATGTGTCCTACCTTGCCAACTGAAGTCCCATTAATCCGATTTGCTTTTTCTCCATTTCAAGGTATTTGTCCTCTAAATTTAATACTCATTTATCTGCAATGTTTGTTTAGTAGTTAGTATTAGCTTAGTTCTTGTCGTATATGTTTCCTTTATATGGTTATGTCTAAACCTAGGCTCAAAATGTTCGAATTTGCCCATGTTGACAACCCTAGACATAGGTGAATTTTGCATTGGTAGTTTCTACTGTAGTTGGGGGAATAAGACACATATAGTCCACCCACTACAAGACCATGTGGTTCATCGAGGATGCAGAGGGTAACCCCCAGTTCTAATCACTGCTATCAAAACGGGACCTCGATGACGGACCGTCGCACACACGACGGTACCTCATAGGTTCCGTTCCGAAAAGCCCTAGCACCCTGTCCCAACGACACATGTGAACGGACCGTTGTTTCCCCCTTCACGACGGGTTCCCCTCTTGCACAACCGTTCTGGTTGTCAGAGACCCTGTTTCTAAGGGTCTCTCACTTTTTCCAAGTGTCATTCCACGGAGAACATGGTGACGGACCGTCATACCCACGCCGGTCTTGTCCTGCACGACCGTCATGATAGTCAGAGACCCCTCTGCTAATGGTTTCCCAACATTTTTTCTAAGAGTCCTACGACGGACACTTACGACGGACCCGTCGTACCACCGACGGTCCGTCCGCTCGCCGTCATGATGTTAGAGACCCTCCTTCAGGGGTTCTTTTATTACATAGACTAAGTACAACACGACGGACCTCATGACGTCCCGTCATAGCCCACGACGATCCGTCATCTGGCCCGTCGTGTGATACCGTTTTCACTATCACTGACACCTAATTTTCAATGTTGTTTAATTTCGTAGGCCCTTGCCTTTCTTGGTTGCCATACTCATACTCATATTGATTCTTTACATGTACTAAATCTACTATTGCACCCAATCAAGACCGCAACGCTACTCCCAGGCGATCTAGTCTGTGTCGTCCTGCCCCGCCTGGTCTCGGCTTTGAGATGAGTTGGACCCTTGAGTACGTGCCCCAGGCACTTCCCGGCCCCTGCTCCTTTTCTGCACGAGCCCTAGAGTCTACACCCAAGATGGTGGCGTCTGGCGTAGTCACTGCCATCTAGTCTGATGAGGAGCGCAACACTGACCGGCACACCTCTGGGCTCTCCACAAATGAGAGGAGCGTCTGGCTCCTTAGAGTATCATGGTCCGCGGAAGCTTCTGGCTCTGCAGAGGTTCCCCCACCCTCCACGCTGCCAGCGCGACCTCGTCTGATGAGGCTGAAGTTCAGACTCTACATCCGGCGCACCAGTTCAGTCCCCACCCCAGCCGTGACCCTCCAAACCGATTGGGGTTGTCGACGGCAGTTTCAAGTTTACTCCGACGCCAAGTTCTGACCGATAAAGATAATGACTCGAACACTCACCTTGGAGCGGGTACTTACAGGTAGTCCTCCCCAGATGCGGAAGATTCCATAAACCTCTCACCAGCAATCGCTTAGGTGGAACAGCACGTCCGTTGGGACGTTACAGCGAGGAAATGGTCGAGCAAGTTCTACGCATCCTACGTACGACTCCGATCACAGATGACATGGGGCTTGCTCCCACTAAATAGGCCCCATTGGATCAATTCGAGTCCCGGGGCGTGCAGGTTACATTTTCCTGGCCCGCCTCCGTCGGTTATCTAGACAGCGAGAGTGCAATGCTACCTCGACCCCCATCACTGTCGAGTTTGACTACCGCTGGCAGAATGTTAAGGATGGACAGTTTCTTGCGAGAGCCAGCAACTGAGAGAGACCACCAAGAGGTGGATGGCCCTGCACCTGTCAGTAGATTGAGAGGTTGACGATTGTGGTCCCTGAGCCGAAGGGGCCATCAATAAGGCCACCTCACGTTCGTAGCAAAGTTCTTATGGTTGCTCCGTCCTTCACTGCCTTTCCCCCACCGCTGATAACATTAGTTTACCCTTGGATCGAGTAGTGTTGATGGCGGCGATGAATAGCCGCTTAGAGGTGGACTTCGCATGGCTTCTCAGGCAGTTCATCACAAGAGGGCATTCAAGGTCACTACTACCTACCCCTTTCCCGTGTATGATATTTTGCCCGTTGCAGTCCGCGGGTGCCAGATGCACGTAAGATCAACTTAAGACCGCGCATGGCACTGTCGACGTCTGCCTCATCAGAGACGAGGCCACGGAGTTGTCTCCACGCATAATGGCCCCGTCCAGAGCTGCCCCACTGCCTGATGACTTGCGAATAGGTAGCCCAGGCACCTCACAGCTCTAGGCGTCCATTGACACTACCACGGTCGAGTCTATCCCTGTAGTACACAACAGCCCCGAGCTCCTCTCGCACACCCCTCCACCGTTAACTGGTCCCGCTTGCTAGGGTCCAAAAACTAGAGGAACAAATGCCACCCATTATGCCCATATTCGCCGTGGATCAGAAGTCGATTAACTGAGTCTGAAGCACGATCTAGAGAGGAGATGCACAGTTTACAGAGCGAAGATTGGCTGAGGTCAACCAGCGTCTGGACGCGAAAGTCCTTTTAGTTAGAGTGTTTTAGCCCTACCAGCCCCGCCGGTGTATGTTCGAGCTCTTCAAGATGCAGCGACAGTCTTCGTGACGGACAATCACGACATGATCCTAGAGGCAAGGGTGCCCGGAGTCTGGGCCCCTCCTGTCCGATCCTGCTGAGGACCACGGTGTTTAGCGGGCCCTGTTTACTACTTCAAAATTTCCACCACCTCCCCTCGCGGAGAGTGCAAGAGCGGTAAGGGTCGAGCGAGGATAGGCGCGAGCAAGAAGAAGGAGCGCCGAGAACGATGGAGCTGCGAGAGAGCCTCACTTGGTGACGAGCGGCCGCACCGATGAGAGCGTCAGAGTTAATCGGCTGGGGCCATCTAGCTCCCGCACTGTAGAATCGCTGGTGGCACTCTGATGTGCGGTGGTTTGCTTAAGACCCACCTGAGGGTGGTCCAGATTGCAAAGAGAACGTGGGTTCCGTGGAACCAACCCACCGCTTGCTGATCGACGGCGCTTTGCGCCACAGTTTGCTTCCCCCTATCCCCTAGTTTTTACTTTTTATGCATGTGGCAATTGGCCTGTTTTTTTTGTTGGGGGTGGGGTAAATGTGATAGTGAGTGTTATGTGAAGTTTGAGTAAGCCCAATTCCAATATCCTCTTTTGGGTTTTCTTGCCTTTGTTCTTTTTCCTCCAAAGACTGATTACTTTTTCTGTGAACGGCCATGTTTATATCTTTTGTACATAGTTTAAATTCTAAGCATGAGGCCTAAATGATATCCTGACAACTCGAAATTGATGGCATGACTAGGCATAGTAACTAATAATTGTGTGCTCTAAGACAGGAAATAGGTATACACCATTTGCATTACCCTAAGTCCTTAAATTCGAACTAGGTGTCGGACAACTGGTTAGTGGATGATAATATCAAGTAGTGGTGAGGAGAATTTGAATAGTCCATAATGGTCTTAGCTAGAACGTGCCTGGTTGTCCTGCTGAAGTAAGCCTATATAGACAATTAGGAAAGGATCATAGGCCCCCCTTTTTCAACAAAGCCCATTTCTTAGCCCTAACTAACGAACTCACAATGAAATTTTTATCCTTCTTTTGATCCAAATATCTAGCTTAATTTAACCATTTCTTTTGCACCCTAACTGATCTTTTTCGGGGACAATTGTTAGCCCTGGTCTCCCTCCTTGGACATGTTGCACCTCAGCATATGCCAAAAGCATAAGTTTGAGGGTGGCTAATGCAGTAACGACCTTCGTTTATGGCCCTGACCCAACTTTGGGTATTGGTGCACCTTGACTCATGGCAAAAGCCATGAGTTGAGGGTGGCTATTATGAGGAAAATAAACACTATGAGAACGTGGGAAAGTTTTGAAAGAACAAAGTGAAGTACTCAAAATTAGTTTTGAAAGAAAGTAAGAAGAAGAAAAATATACAAGAATATACAAACAGAACAGAGATAGAGTCACTCACACCAAGAAGAAAGAAGAGAAAATAGCAAGGTGAAAGAATATGAGAAACTGGGGATATAAAATGATAGAAAGAAGGGAAGGTTATAGCCGATCTGCAAGGAGAAAAGGCAAAAAGTCACTAAATACACCTCAATACACCCTACCTGACCTTGAGCCTATGTTACAAGCGTAACACAGTCCCTATCATGATCCTACGGGTTGTATAGCAAACTTACGGCAGTGAAAATAAGGGCAGCTTTATGGCAATATTATGTGAGTGTGACTTTGTTCTGAGAGCGGTGTTGAAGTACTCCTTTTACTCAAACATGAAATCATTGTGTGAAAATGAGGATTTTTGTTCTAAAGTGAGGACATTAGTTGCAATACCAATTGTTAGAACTCGGTGAAGATTGAAGAGGATAGGTGTTAATGCATGGTGAGTCTGTATCGTGTTCTGATCCCACAAAAATTTCAAGCCTAATGTGACTAGCATGCAATAGATTTGATGAGATTTAATCGTGATTGATAGCCCCCAATGATTGCAAAGGATAAAACATGGATCCTATTGTACAAGGATTGTGTATTGAGTCAACGTTGCGTCGCTTGAGGACAAACAGCGAATTTAAAGTTTAGGTGTTTTGATAGACCGTGGTTTTCACGTTAGATTAATACTTTTTCCTTAAGTTTAGTGTGTCCTAAAGCTTTTTGTGCTAATTTGATATAAGTTTTCTTCATTTTGCAGGGAATCTGTCCAAAGCTTAGCGGAGTTTTGAGCGACAAAATGCCATAAGATCCACCTACGGAGGTATGACGGTCCGTCGTGCCTGTGACGGTCCGTAGGTTGCAGCGTAATTCATCTGCTGAATGAAAGATGGGGAAGTCTGACAAGTGTGGGATTACGAAGCTTGTACGGTCCGCATGGCTATGACGTTCCGTTTCCCTGGCGGGTTTTCAATCGTGGAGTTTCATAGAATTGACCCGAGTTACCCAGATTCTGAGAGGTTGAGTATTTTGAAACAAGACCCTCGACGGACCCGTTGTGCCTATAACGGTCCTCTTACTTGCCGTCGAGGGGAATTAAAAAGCACAGAAGCAATTTTGGCCACAAGTAGGGACGACGGATCTACTACGTCCCTCGCGTGGTCCGTTCGACCCAGCCGCTTTTGGCAAGTTTCAGCAATTAGAATTCTTGTGTAATTAGGGTTTTTTTTTTTTATATAATAGTTTTCGAAAAATCTCGTTTAGGTGAGGTTAGACACCAGATAGTTTAGAACATCATATTGATTAGATTTTTGTATTAGTTGTTCACCTTTTGATATTAATTGATTGTTGGTGATTTGTGGTGATTAAAGCAAGCAAACATTTTGGATTTTATTCTTTCTAATTTGAAGTAAGTACATAAATTTGGGCCTTATTTTATATTTTGAATATTGTTTTTATGTCCTATGAGTAACTAAACTCCATAATTAGGGTTTTGGGAACCATGGCAAATAATGAGATACCACCTAGCTAAAATAACAATCTCTAGATAGTGATCTTCCATGTATTAATAAGTCGTTTCGCTTAAATGTCCTTTGTAACGGATGATCAACGTTAAACTCGCCTTAAGCTATTGCGGACCAATGATGTAGATAAATCGGACAAGAATTATTAACATAGATTTAGTGTATGCTATCAATAGCTAGTATTGATTGGTAGAGAGGAAAGGTAATAACTTATTCAAATATCGAATACTATGCCTTAATAAAAACACCCAACCCAAATACTGATACTATATATATTGGGAGCAGAACTGGGAAAGACAACGTAAAAGAAAAGAGAGAGGATAATATAAAAGGTAATAAAACAGAGGGGGGTTAAGAAGGAGAGGTAAAGAAAGGCCGAAAAAAGTTGGGGGTGGAGAGGGAAAAATTGGCAAGCGGAAGAACGGAATGGGGGGACAAAGAAATGGGGGGGTAGGGGAAAGATCAGCTGGGAGAGAACGCGACAGAAACACAACAACAAAGAAATATCTGGAGATGAGGGGGCAAAATTGGGGATGAAAGCGAGAGGGGGCCGCGGTGGGCGTAAACACACAAAGGGAGAGCATAGAGAAGATAGAAATAGGACAAGAAGTACTAACTAAGAAAAAAAGAAAGTATAAAAGTGAATGGGAAAAGGGATAGATTAAACGTTTTTGAAGAGATTGTATAATGGGTAAAGATAAGGTTAGGAAGCAACACACGTAGCCGGACCAAGGGGGTGCGAGTGAGCTTTTCTAGATCCGACCAGATTTAGAAATACATAAACTTATCACTTTGCATGCACGATATTAGAAAAGAATGTTTATATTTGAATTTATCAAGTTATGAACTGTGGGAACACGTAAACCCTAGTTACTTTGATTAATTGATAACAATCCAACTTTCAAAACTGCTCAGTGTTCTCTTTCAAATTCGTTAAGTTAACTTTTACTCATTTAGAGATATAAACCCCCTTTTTATGTTTTTTACTTTCTAAGGAGAGTCTTTCAACCAACAATAGTAATAACAGTTGAAGTTAAGTCTAGACTATTTTCCTCGTGGGAACGATCCCAACCTCACTAGTTGGGTTATTTACTTGACACGACCGCTTTACTTCTTAAATAAGAAGTAAGTTTGAGTGTATCACTTACCGATGACCATACATCAAAATCCTATCGATGGATCATCTTTTTCATTTGTCCTACCAATGGACGTACATTTTAAAATCCTATCGAAGGATCATTGTTCTTTTTCATTTGCCCTACCAATGGACATACCTTTGGATCCTACAGATGGATCACCTTTTTATTCATCTTAGCGATGAATCATCTTTTTCATTCGTTCTATCAATGGACATACATTCAGATCCTACCGATGGATAATTTTCGTTCTTTCTATCAATGGACATCTGTTATATCTTCTTCATTTATCCTACCGATTGATATACATGTAAAACTTCTACTGATGGATCATCTTGTACATTCATCCTACCGATGGACATACATTTTTATCCTACCGATAGGTCATACTTTCCTAGCTACCAATAGACATGCGTTTATATCCTACCAATGGATCTTCTTCATTCTTCCTATCGATGCACATGCATTCAAAATTTTATCTAGAGATCATTTTCTTCTTCATTGGTCCTACCGATGGACATGCATATTTATCCTACTGATGAATCATCTTCATTTGCCGTATCGTTAGAGATGCTACCTTTTTCCTATAATTTTGTCTTTCATCTTTTTTTTCCGAGAATATCCAAGAAAATATATTCTCAATTGAGCCATATGTGCAAATTACTTCAACAAGGACACAACACGGCATGGAATGCTTTCGATGCAAGTCCGGGATCGACTTCCACCACACTTTATATAAAGGTCATGTGTTCGGTCAAAATTGGGTTTGTCAATTTTCGTTGTCTTCGATTTCTTTCATCAATCATATTCAACGAAAGGGACATCTTTTGACAATCAAATTTTTGGCCTAACATTTTCTAAGTTCGTGAATTTTAGATTTTATTTATTCAATAGTTCAAAGTACACTTTTATAGTTTTAAATAAATACGTTTATCGGTAACAGTCTTTATTTGTCAAAATTTTAGGATGTTTTCTTCAGTTAATTTAAATTACATTGTCTTTGTCACAACCAGTTAAATACGTTGAAATATTTTTTCATTTCTTATTAGATCGTTATTTTTTCTAAACTCATGTCATTAGTATGTTTATTACATTTTTACATTCATTTTATTCATTACATTTGTTAATATTTATTTTATATGTTTTGCACAGTCTCAAAAATTATTTAAATAGGGCCCAGTCTAAATACACAATCGACGACAATTTTGGGCCTGAATCACAAGCCCACACATTTGGTCAATTACATAATTTCATGGAAAAATAACATGAAATAATACATTTTAAAAAATAATTAATGATTTTAGCGATACTATTGGTTTATTACCATTTATAGCAATATTGTGATATATTTGTAATATGCATTAAAAGTGAGTTATGTATACAATATATTTGAAATATAATTATTTTTTAAATATATTATGTTTGTTTGGTAAAAATTATCAAATTGTATTATAAGTGCATTAAAATTATGATAAATGTATTATCCATCATTAAAACTCGTATTATATTTGAATAATAAATTTATCTTTGTAATATGTATTAAACTTGTATTATAAATGAATTAAAAGTGCTCCTGTGAAAAAAATGTTATTACAATAAATGGTAAATATTTTTTTACTGTAGTATATTTATGTAAGTTTCCCTAATTTCATTCATTATTTAATTAACAATTAGGTCAAAAGATAAGGGTGTGGATTAAAAATTAGGGGTATCTTTTCAGATTTTTCAAGTGTTAAGAAATGCTTTAGTGTTCATATTTTTCTGGTGACAAGTTCACCGGAGCTTCGCCGGAATCTGGTGTGTCTACTACCAAATGCCCCCCCTCATTGCCCCTTTCTTCTCCCTTCCCATTTTCGGCTAGAAACCATGGCCACCAAACACCCAATTTACTTTCTTTCTCCAGTAAGCCTCCAGCAAACCACACCCCACAAATACATCAAAACCTCCTCCGTTTTTTCCATTTTACGGGGACCAAAGATCTACAAACTACCAGATCTCTCCCAAAATCTCAATCAGAAACGCCTAACCATCATAACTCAACACTAACAATCCCAAAATCTGACCAGACCCACATTTTTTCAGCAACCAAAAGGTCACAATCGAGTTCGGCGAAAACCCGCAATTCCGGCGAGCTTGACACAACAAGACAACCAACTTAAGCGAGTCCCAAAAACCAGCGATCAAAGTCGCCTCCATTTCTCATCTTTTCCGATGAACTCAGCCTATTTCTCGCTTCTCCAATGGTAGAGTCAGCAGATCCACTTCTCAAACTATCGGACTAACAACCATGAGCTCTAAAAGTTTGGCAAAACCCACAAAAACTCCGACGAGTCTTTCACCTCTAGATCTGATCGGAAAATCTTTCCTTTCGGTAACCACATCTCTATGTTTTTTCATCTCTTCTTTCTTTTACTCTACTACTAATGGTGAGTGTTGGTTGAGTTTCATTATCTTTCGTTTTCTCCCGTTCTTATTGTTTCTAATTATTTCTGGATTGTTGTTTATGTATTGTTAATGACATATTTTGTTATTGCTTGCTATTTGATGTAGAGTCTTCTTTATGTCGATGGTGTGGATTACTCTTGTTTATTTCATCATAGTATTAATATTTATGTGTTTGAACTAATTTCCTTTTCACTGTGTTTTGACAATTTTTGTTGGACTAGCTCGATTTCGATAGAATTATTATATTAAAAATGTTATACCATGTTAATTTATTATTATTATTTATTATTGTTAAGCTATTGTTGTTGTTGCTCTGCTGGACTATTCTCATGTTGGTTATAATTTATTTATTTATGTTAATGACAATAAAGTGTTTTTCAGACTAATTTCATTGTTTGTTTGGTGACCGTTATTGTGTCACTGTTTTAGAACATAGTGTTTGAACAAAAAATTTCTCTTTTGATTATTGCATAAGTTGCTTGTTTAAACTGGTTAATGAAAAAACTTTTTCGTCGGTTTTTGAGGCCTTCCCATTTTAACAAATGAAAATTTAGTTTAACTTTATATATGTTGTATGTTAAAATGACTATTGAAAAAATCTCTCCATCGATTTTGGAAGCCTCCACATTGTGAAAGACGGAAATTTAGTTTATGTTTATATTTTCATTTGTCAAAATTGACCAATGAAAAAATTTATTCGTCGATTTTGGAGGTCTTCCCATTTTAAAAAATGGAAATTTAGTTTAAGTATATATTTTATTTGTTTAAATTGGCCTATGCGAAAATCTCACCGTGGGTTTTGGAGAACTCCACATTTTAAGACGAAAATTTAGTTAAGTTTATATTATTTACTTGTTAAAATTGGCCGATGAAGAAATTACCGCCGATTTCTAAGGTTTTACCATTTAATAAGACAAATTTTTATTTTGAATTTATTATTAATTTTATTTATTTTTATTTGTATTTATTTAGTGCTAACACTTTTACTAAGTGTCTTTACAGGTACACTGAGTTGCTTTCCATTGAAGCTATTCGAATAAAGTTCGAATTGTAATTTTATTTATTATTGTGTATATTATTTATGATATACAAACTTTTGCTATTTCTTATTATTATTTTATTTTATTATTTGTATATGTTCGACACATATTATACTTGTGTATAGTTTTATTTCCTCCTCAATTTGAAATAATGAATTCAATCGGGATCAACATTTGTAGATTTCGAAGAGGGCCTAACACCTTCACTTCGGAATCAATTGAACCCCTTACCTAGAACTAATGGTTTCGTAGATATTAAATTGGTTTCCTAGTTTTTCCTAAAATTAGATGGCGACTCCTTTAAAATTTGTTTATTCTTTGACTTCTTGTTAAATCGACTTAGTCGGTTATTTTTCGAGTCACCACGATGTTCTGCCCTATTTTGATAAACTAGGGATGTAAACAAACATGACAAGAGCCTATGTGTTTGATGCATTAAAGAGTAAGTGAATAAATGTTTTGCTTGTTGTGTTGCATTGAGTGTAAAATGGTTTGAAGTTGGTGCTCCTTGTAAGTTTGGTACATTGATTTTTATGTGCTTATGTGTTTAATGTTGTCTCTATGGTTAATTGAGTCTTTGAAAGTGTTTAAAAAGGTCCCAAGTTTCATTCGAGGACGAATGTTCCCAAGTGGGGGATATTGTAAGGTCTCTCAAAATGAACTAAGGTGCTTAGAGCTTCACATGTGCTTAAAAAGGTCTAAAATATGTTAAATGAGTGTTTTAAAGTATGCATACTTGATTTGAAGTGATTTGGAGGTCAAACCTCCAAGAGCGTTCGATGATGTTCGAAAGTTAGCCTTGAGATGTGTTAGTGTATTCTAGTGTGTTGGACATGTTATATAAGTTGTTTGATGCTAAAATTGATACGGAAGGCCCTTAACATAATAATGATCGTATTTACTTTTGAATCGTATGGGCACGACTCTCCAAGGACTACCCAAGGGGTCCTTGAGGAGGAACCAAAGGCTGCCTAAACACTGGCTTGGCAGTGTCCATCTACGCTCAGAAAACAACGACCCGTACTCTAGGTGACACCCTGTTGATGGGGGCGTAGCTCAATAATTGGCCGTGTGAGCTTAATCCCCCATATTGTAGCCTCATTCACCATCTAAGGAAGGACAGTACGACCCTGTCGTTCAGACGACGATTCGTCAGTCCAAACGTAGATGGACCCTGCAATTCTGCAGCATGCACGCTGCCATGTTAAGGGGTGAATGGGAAATTCACACCCACATCCCAAATAGACCCCATTAAGTTATTTTATCTATTTTTGGGTATATTAAGTTGGTTAAAAGTATCAAAACCCCAATTAGACTTCATTCTTCAAATTTTATTCTTCCCTCTCAAAACAAAACCTCTCTAGAAACCTCTACTGGATATGAAGCTCAAGAACATCCATGGTGATGGATTCTCAAGCTTTCTTCTTCAAGTTTTTGTGGTTTATTCATGTAATGAGTTATGATGATCCTTCATCCTTAGTTATCCATTTATGTAGGAGTTCCTTTCAATGTTTTCAAAGAAGTTTCATGACAAATTCTATCTTTCAATCTAGCCATGGGTTCCTTCTAAAAATGATTTCAAAAGCACGATGATAATGAATTTATGATTAGATACTGATTTTAACATGATTTTCAATCCAATTTCATTATGAACCTATGATCCTCCCAATTTCTCAATATATCCTATATTGTAAGTGTTGCAATCTTGATGTTAGGATTGATTGTAGTGTGAATCGATTATGTTAAATTGATTTTAGCTACTGTCTTATATGAATTATGAGTATTGATCAATAACGATCAAGGATTTGGAATTGGTAAGATTGCCCTACTTTTTCTACTTTTCTATAGAATTGATAGTTGAATTGACCTTGTATGACATTGAGTGGTATGATCCACTTATGGTGGCGGTGTTTACTTTATTGTCAATATTTATATGTGTTGTCATGGCCTTGAAGTCAAGCTTTTGAACTATAAAGTGTGCTTATGATGGTCACACAATGTTTTATCAAAAATCGGAAAAGTATTTGTTCTCTGTAAACTTTTCGACCATTTGAGTCGCCACTTAATTTTTGAGAAAAATTAAGAAAACATGATTTTCAAAAGATTTAAACAGAGAAAATCGATTGAAAATAATAAAAAGAGATTTGGGGATTCCTATTTATATTTTAGGAAGGTGTTAAGCACCTAAAATATCCGTTAAATACGGTTTATCGGAAACTAACTTAGCTTGGCTAAAATTTTCTTATAAAATTTATCAGAAATTGTTTGAAAGTGAGTTCTTAGTTTTCATCTAAGCGAAACTTATAAATTGAATTTTTTTAAAACTACTTAAACTTAGTTTAATTTAAAGTTACTAAAATATTATGGCATTCGACGGGGGAGTTTTTTTAACAATAAACTAACGATAAATAAAAACATATAAGTAATAAGACGAGAGAGAGAGAGAGAGAGATTTTGGGCCCAAATCCGAGTTCTGTTTGCCTGGACCAGATTTGGACCCACTTGCTTTGGGATTTTGACCCTCTTGTTTTATACCTGTCTTAGGTTCTACTAAAATAGAAAAAGGACAACAAGGAAGAAGGCCTATTACAAATAAAAATACAAAAATGTGAAAACAAAAGGTCTTATAATCCAGCTTCTTGGTCTGGTGCAAATTTTCCCGCTTTAAACCTGTTCGTCATCTTCATGGTCTGACTCAATAGATGGAAGCATGGGTCTTTACGACTCCCTCAAATATGCAAGGATAAAATTGAGTCCATGTGGACTCAGAGGCGGATTTCACATGCATAAAGGATGATAGAGTGAGTAACAAATCACATTCAAAGTGAGCAAAAATCAAGTAAAAGAAATATATATGTCCCCATACACAAACCATATACATGAGCAATGTTGTTCTAGTGCCAGCAAGACTCTAGTGAACTCAAAAGGTGGAAATCAAGACACGAGCCATTATCAACATTTATGCATCAGGAATTAAAATAGAGACAAGGATCGATGGAATGACAAACAGAGTATATATAAAAGTTTGCTTAAATATTACTTTTTAAACACAAAGATCAAATCTACACGAGAAACGAAAGAGAGGAGTATTCCTAAAATATTAAAACCCATAGACTATTGCCCACGATATCTAATATGTAACACCCTAAATTAAAATACCTTAACTAATATATAGCTATTTATTTTATATATATATATATATATATGTTTGTGTATATAAATATATCTATAAGCCTATATGAGAGAAATGACATACAGTAACCAGGAGAGACTTGAGTTTCAAAAGACTACTCAGAATTTAAAGGTGTGATCTTAACATGGACAAAAGAAAATAAGAGATGAAATTTGTCATTCAAAACTTTAACAAAAAGGAACAGGAAGAAACCAACAAATTGAATGTTTTCAAAGGGACAACTCAAGAGAGTCACATTTTAATTGAAGTCATATGAAGAAAAAGCATAGGGTGTTGAAGAGGGAATTTGCACATATTCAAAGGCAAAATTTTAAACTCATCGTGATTTCAACAAAACAATGCAACAGTCTAAATGGTTTACGATAGCTAAATTGAAATTCAAGTATGAAATCCAAATAAACTGCCACCAACCCTTCAAAACTAATAGATTTCTCGTCCATGAACCCTTAAACAGAGACAACTCCAGAAATAAGCATGCTTGGATTAGAGGCGTATAAATTAATAAACCAATCATCCTACTCTTAGGTAAGAGTCTTTTCAACTTAGCTGATAAGAGTTAAGCAACAAAATTTCATGCTTAATTGAACAAAATCATTTTAGCATCCCAAAGATAATACCTCTTTAGATCAACACCTTCACATTATATGATAACTAGGGAGGACAACGAAAAATTAAGAGGAAACAGAGGAGTAAGGAAACATTTTTCGATATGCTTAGCTTAGAGTTCTGGAAAAGTAAATCTCAGAAGTAGTCATTTGAAACCTTTGCCAAGCTTGAATCTCAAACAATTATCTACAGCCAAGATAAAGTCATACAAGCGAACACTGGGGCAATAAAGTAGACGAAGTAAGAAAATGCGAAGATCAAAGGGAAAACCAAGTTCTTTGACTCCAGGAACTCTCACGTTTGTATCTATGATAAAGAACACATTCCATATCTCAAACAAAAATATATCAACACAAAAAAAAATAGATTAAATTTCAACCATCAGAAACAGTGATCAAATATGGTAGGAGCAGACTCAATAATACACAAGCGACAAATTAAGAAGAGGTAATGTCATTTTAAATAAGCAACTCGATTAGTGGCTCAAGAAAAGGAACAACGAAATACATGTGAACAAAGGAAAAACAGAATTGAACATACCAAATAAGACTTCGAGAGGAACTCAGCTAATACTACGGCTGATTCACATCAACAGACACAAGAGAATACAAACTTCAGCTCATCAACATAAACGTACTCAAAATGAGTAAAGGGTTATGAGCTATTTTCACCTCTTTAAGAGCAGAAAACTAAGGCAGTGACGAGCGGGAAACGACACTTTCACCACATAATGAAGACGCGGACAGCAACAAAGAAACCCAAGCTAAATCTTTGAGTTTCGAGAAAACTTAACAGAATGCTCTCTCAATCTGCTCTTGATGTCCTTTACTCTAAAAATGCAACCAGAGGTCTCAAATGAAATCTCTTGCTTAAAACCTTTCAACAGAAATCTAATAATTTTCTTTTATAATTTTTTTTGTCAAAAATCTCTACAATTCTTCTCAATATCCCCCCCCCCCAAAAAAAAAAAAATCCCCCTTGTTTTTGTTCAAAGCCTTTCAAATGAAAGCTAAAGCTCTAGTTCCCTCTTGAAAAAATTCCCTCCCAGGGTTGAAGAGGAAAATAATATATATATCGGATTTCTAGGGTTAGATTTTTGAAAAGATAGTTCGGAAGCTTTGGATTCCAGGCCAATGAAAAATGGAAATTCAAAAATCCAATCTTATCCAAAAGCTAAGGAATATTCTCAGCGATTCCTTCAATTTCAAACGGATAGAATTGAGACGGACGCTCCAGATCCGCCGAATGTACCCGCTACTTGACGTGTCTTCATCTGGTTGCTACAAGGAGATGAAATTTGCATCAGGAACAATACTAGGAGTACTGTTTGCTGAGAGGAAGAAATAAAACGACAAGGGAAACCCTGCTGGTATGCCTACTTGCGCTGCTGTTTTCCTGAAAATCGTTTGCTTTCCTTAGCGTGTGAAGAAAACGGATTGAATCAAGTGGAAAAGGCAACGTTCGTCCATGCATTCTCTAAACTCTTCTCCTTTTGCGCGTGAAGGAGAAGATATAAAGGTCCAACTATTGCTGTTGGGTTTTCCTTTGTGAAGGAAAAAGGATTGGGTCGGGTCGAACGGTTGAGCTGGGTCGGAGTGATCATTTAAAAGTGGGCTGGAGGATTAAAATAAACAAATGGGTTGTACGAGTGGATATTTGGAATTGCTGGTGGGTTTCTACTGAAAGTTGGGAAACTGGAACAAACCCAACTTCGGTCTTTTAAAAGGTCCAAGACATATATATATATATATATACACATATATATATATAACGGAAAAACAATTCAAAATAACGAAAACTTTATATTTTTTTAAAAAAATTATAAACTAATTATTTTAATATGTTTGGGAAATAAGAAGCTCGTTAATTAATTTGTGTCGGGGAGGGTCGAATTGGGTGTCAACAACTGTCCCTCATTTTACTCGGATGTATGCATGAAATTCAAGGAAAATGAAATTGACCAAACCAATTTTGACCAACCACATCTTCATCTTTTAGAAAGGGATTTGTATGGACTTTAGGAATTATGACCGAACCCTAGACACGAGTTTCCTACATATCTCAGGTTATGTGAGAATTCAGGCCACTTGTAGTTCGATATGCTTGATTTAACACACAATTTTAAAAGAATTCAAAAGTCATCTCTATACCGAATTATAAAGGGATCAAAATGTTCGGGAATAAGATTTAAGAGTGAATGTTGGAATACAACCGAGTTTTGAACATTGAGCTTACCTACATATCCTTAAACCTTAGGAATCAGGCTGCTTTTAGTTTGACTCTATTGGTTGAAAAGTAAATCTATTATGTTAGATAACCTTTGGTTCTGTACAAGTGACAAATTAATTCAAGTGTGAAAAGGAGGCTTGTAACCTCTCATTCATGAATGTGGTGTGCTTCACATCCATAATTAAGAACTTACACGGACATAATTTCCAAAGATCTTGGTGCATTGTCACTCATATTAGAAACATTGCCTCCGTCAAACACCAAAATCCGGATGTGAAACTGAAACTGACAAAAACCAAAGAAAAACCCACAGCCTTAGGGAGTGTGGGGGGGGGGGGAGGGGGTGGGGGGAAGGAGAGAAGAGGCGAGAGAAGAAGACCGTTCGACACCTCCTCTTTGGGACTATGTTGTCACAATTTGCGCGAAAGAAAAAGTCCAGGTGCTGCATCCTTTTTGATGTCGTCCGCACCGGTGGTTTTATTTTTGGAGAATTTATCCTTTCAAATGCTATCGACAAAGGCTGAGATAAAACTCATTAGCATAAAAATATGATTCAAATGGGAGATAGTGTCTTTTACCGGGTTGACATTCAGTTGTTCTCCTTCAACATTTGATGTCAACTCGATCGATTTAACATAAAGCAAATAAAACTTATATCTTATGCTTGCAATTTAACCGCCAATGTATTCTTCATTTGATGTCGAACAAATAAAAACTAATGTAGTGCTGATATTTTTCTTGACGTCGTCTTCGATACTCTTCTTGATGTTTACTTTTGTTAAAGTAAAAAAATGCAGTTGATGTCGATGGTTATATATTTCTCTTGAGATGCACGATTTCCTTTTCTGGCAGTGCCTGATTACTTTGAGGCGTGAATATCTTTCTGCGATGCATAAGTTTTTTGCGAGGCATGAATATCTTCTCGCGATGCATAACTTCCTGCGAGACATAAATGTCGTCTCGCAATACATGAATATTAACCTGCGATGCATGATCTTCCGTGATGCATTAGTATTAAACTGTGATGCATGATCTTCTGTGGGGCATGAATATCTTCCCGTGACGCATAGATTTATGCGAGACATGAATATCTTCTCGCAATGCATGAATATTAACTCACGATGCATGACCTTTCGCGATGCATGAACATTGACTCGCGATGCATGAATATTGACTGGTGATTCATGATCTTCCGCGATGCATAAATATTGACTCGTGATGCATGAATTTTTTTTGCGAGGCATGAATATCTTTTCGCGATGCATGAATAATGACTCTTGATGTCATTCTTGGTACCAAATGAAGATAGTGCTTCAATCGAGCGACATAGTGATCTTCCGGGTGCCTTCTGGATAATCATATCGTCTCAATAAATAACGATAAAATGACACTCCAGATAGTGTATCGTCTCGATCGACAATAGAATAAAATGACTTCTCATGGGCAATGTATTGCATTGATCGACAATAAAATAATTGACCCCTCTGGGTGGTGTATTGTCTTGATCGAAAATAAAACAAATGACCCCTACGGGTAGTAATAATATCATATATGATAATATGATGCAGATGACGTCTTTGACGAAAATCATAAACGATTCTTTTTGGGGTTTTCATTTGGTTCATCTTTGAACCTAGCTGGACGCTCCTTACAAATTTCATGTTGTTGAGAATTAAATGAAATAAACTTTTCACATACCAAAATCTTTGATACGCTCAATATAAAATAGTTCCTGCATCCACAGAAAAATCATATATTTTGGGGAAGAGCTTTCTACTCCTTTTACTTCCCATGTTCGTCAGCCGGAGAAGTTTGATGATTTCTGAGCAATACTATAAATTTGCATCCACAGAAGAATCGTTAGTTATAAAACGGACTAATCTGTATCGACTCTTCAGTTGTCTGCTCCTTGTCCTGCTATCTCCGATCGATCTTTCTAATCCCCCAACTCTTGATAGATAAGACAAAAAATTATATGCCAAAACAAATGAAATATAAAAGGAAAATCTTTAAGAAATAAATTTTCGATAAGTAATATTATGAAAAAGGTCACTGCCAAGTGTCATGTCACGTCAGGCTTAGAGAACTTCTTTGAGTTTGGTGCTCGGTGGTTTATTCGCTGGGGAGTATTCAAAGTCACTCCAGACTGTCGATAAACCCGTGTTGAAATTTTCAGGCGATCCTCAAAATTTCTGTCCCAGTTAACTATTTCGTCTTGTCTTTCAACTGTCGCTGAGTAAATCACAGAATTTTTGAGATCCTCTCAAAACTCTGTCCCAGTTGCAAATCTCGATGTATTTTCAATCTTGGCTTGTTATGGAAAAATAATCTTCTCGAGAATTTTTGAGTCCCTCTCAAAAAAAATTTCCCACTTTCTATTATAAAAAGGAATAGAATTCTTACGGAAAATATGACTGAACCCTTGTGGCGCCTATGTATCCCATTGAGGCAGGAATCAGGTGAAACATAGTTTCCCCTTATAGTTAACAACAACATGAAATTACAAGAAAAAACGATCAAGGCTGACATAGGCCGCCTACGTATCTCATTCTTGAAAATTCAGGTCGAACATAGTTCAAATACAAAGAAATATTAATGGGGATAAAAGGAGTGACCGAAGCCGACATAGGCTGCCTACATATCTCATTCTTGAGAATTTAGGTCGAACGTAGTTCATTACAAAGGGATATAACTTTAAAAGAAACAATTACAAGCAGATAAACAATTTCAAGGAAATAACATAAATGCAAACCGAGGCTTCACACGTAGTATCTTTTGACAGCATCTGAGTTGATTGATTTCGGCCATATGGTGTCATCCATCTCCGACAGGACTAAAGCAGCTCAAGACAATACTTTGGGAACCATGTGAGGACCTTGCCAATTTGGTACAAATTTTCTTTTGTACTCATCCTGATGAGGGAAAATGCTCTTAAGTACCAACTGAACAATTTAAAAAATTCTAGCTCTTACTCTCTTGTGAGAAGCTCGAATCATTCTCTATCGATATAGTTGACCATGAAAAACGACAACCATTCTCTTCTCATCAATCAACGTGAATTGGTCAATCCGCTTGATGACCCATTCAGCGTTACTTAGTTCAGCTTCTTAGATGATTCTCAAAGCCGGTATCTCAACTTTAGCAGGTATGACTACTTTTGTTCCATATACTAGAAAATATAGAGTGGCTCCAATCGACGTTCTGACGGATGTTCGATAAACCAAAAAAATGCGTCAATGTCTCACGCCAACCTTGGTGATTGTCGATCATTTTCCTCAAAATCTTCATGATATTCTTATTGGCAATCTCTACAGCTCCATTCATTTGGGGATGATAAGCGGTTGAGTTCCGGTGAGTGATCTTAAACTGTTCACAAATATCTCTCATAAAGTGATTGTTGAGATTCGCACCATTATCAGTGATGATGGATTCTGGTACTCCAAACCTGCATATCAGATTGTTGCGCACAAAATCAGCTACAAGTTTCTTGGTTACCGACTTGTGAGAAAATGCTTCCACCCATTTGGTGAAATAATCAATGGCAACCAAAATAAATCTGTGTCCATTAGAGGCGGCTGGCTCTATCGACCGATGACATCCATACCCCAAGCTAGAAATGGCCAAGGTGAACTCATAGCATTAAGTTTGTGGGGGCGGCACTCAGATCAAATCACCGTGCACTTGACATTTATGACATTTCTGCACAAATTTGAAACAATCATTCCCCATAGTCATCCAGAAATAACCGTCTCGAAGGTTCTTTCTTGCCAAAGTGAGACCATTTATATGCCTGACACAAACTCCGACATGTATCTATTCAATAAGCTTCGCGGTTTCAATAGCATCGACGCATCTGAGAAGACCTAAGTCTGGAGTCCTCCTATAAAGGATTTCTCCACATAGAAAGAAATTGAGAGTCATAAGGCGTATCAACTTCTTTTGGTTGGATGTAGCATCTTCAAATAGGTCCCGGAATCCAAATACTTCTTTATATTAAAATACCATGGCAAACCGTCCGGTTCTACTTCAACATGTGAACAATGGACTCGATGTTCTTTCAGCTCTATATCTAGGAGATCAATATAATCAGTGTCTGGATGTTTGATCATTGAAGCAATGGTGGACAGAGCATCGACCAATTCATTTTATATTCTTGGAGTATGTCTGAACTCGATCTTACGAAATCTTTTGTACAACTTCTGTATATACTGCACATAAGGTGTAATCTTCGGGATTCTTCACGGCCCACTCTCCTTGAACATTATGAATCAACAAATCTAAGTCTCCAATAACCAATAACTCGTGGACATTTATGTCGATGGACATTTTCAAACTAAGAATACAAGCTTCATATTCGGCCATAATGTTTGTGCAATTAAATTGGAGCTTAGACGCCATGGGATAGTGTTGACCAGATTATGACAGTAAGACCGCTCCGATACCTTTACCTTGATGATTTACCGCTCCATCAAAGAATAATCTCCAGCCAGGATATGTTTTAGAAATATCTTCACCCACAAATGATACTTCTTCATCGTGGAAATAAGTATAGAGCGGTTCATACTCTTCATCAACAAGATTTTTTGCAAGATGATCAGCCAAGACACGTGCTTTTTTCGCCTTTTGAGTCACTACACAATATTAAAATCACTCAACAACATTTTCCACTTAGCTAACTTTTCGGTCGGCATCGTCTTCTGGAAAATACAACGTGTCCGTTCTGGAAATGAGGTATGTAGTATAAGAAGAAAAATAATGTCTCAACTTCTGGGAAAGCCAAGTAAAAGCACAACATGTTGACCAAGTACGCATGCGAATGTACTATCCGAGAGGACAAATACAGCAACAATGGACTCCCTTCTCGTGGAGGAACCAATACAGGTGGATTTGACAAATAGTTCTTGATAGCATCAAGAGCACTCTAGCACTCTTCAGTCCACTTTGTCGTAGCGTCTTTCTTCAACAGCTTGAAGATAGGCTCACACACCACGATTGATTGAGCTATGAATCGACTGATGTAGTTCAACCTCCCTAAGAAACTCATCACCTCCTTCTTAGTCTTCAAGGGAGATAACTCTTGAATCGCCTTAATCTTGGAAGGATTAAGCTCAATACCCCTTCTACTGACTATGAATCCCAACAATTTGCCGTCTGGCACTACAAAAGCACATTTAGCGAGATTCAATTTCAAGTTATAAAGATGCAAACGGTCGGAAAAAAACTTCTTCAAGTGCGTCAAGTGGTCCGAACTCTTGCGGAACTTGATTATGACGTCATCCACATACTCCTCGATCTCTTTATGAATCATATCATGAAATATAGTCGTCATAGCCTTCATATAGGTAGCGCCAGCATTTTTGAGGCCAAATGGCATCACCCTGTAGTGATATATAACCCAAGGTGTAATAAAAGCTGTCTTTTCTACATTTTCCTCTTCCATCAAAATCTGAGGATAACCTGCGTAACAGTCCACAAATGATTGCATTTCATTCTTAACACAGTTATCAATAAAAATATGAATATTTGGCAACGGAATATTATCCTTCGGGCTAGCTTTGTTGAGATCTCTATAGTCAACACAATTTCTGATCTTCCCGTATTTTTTTACAATCGGAACAACATTGGCCAACAAAGTCGGGTACTGCGTCACTTCCACCAATATTAACTCAATCTGCTTGGTGATCTCTTCATTAATCTTTAGACTCAACTCGGGCTTGAATGTCTGAGCCTGTTTCACCGGACTGAACCCTGGATTAATTGGCAATTTGTGAGACACAATATTGGTGCTAAGCCCTAGCATGTCGCTGACTTACCAGATGAACACATCATTGTATTCAGTGAGTAATTGAATCAGGACCTTTCTTGGATCTTCATTCAAGTAAAAGCTGGTATTGACCTCTTTCACACACTCTTGGTCTCCCAGATTTACAGTTTCAATTTATTCTAAATCGGGTTATGTTGATTTTCGAACTGCAGAAACTCTTCAGCAACATATTCTGGTGCCTCATTTTCCTCTTTGTATTCATGAACCTCGTCATCACCTGCCTCATTCTGTTCCTTCGGATCGTGACATGACATGACATTGGTAGCTGAGTAAATAAACAAATTTTCAATAAAAGAAACTTCCATTCAAATTGGGAAATAATGTAAACTTTGGCTATGGAAAAATCCATGTTGCCTCTTTCAAACATCACGAGGAAATTTTAAAACTCAAGCAATTAAGGAAAATGCAAAATGGTGGGTCTCGGGCCTCTTTCGGACCGCCACTAATTTAAATATGCATAAATGATGCCCTTCTACCAAGAATTTTGGGGAATCAGAATCGGCGTGGAGCTCCAATTCTGCAGCATCTCTTCAGGCTCAGCATCACGAATACCAGTTAGCTCGACCTCTTCCTCAATAACAATGTCAATCTCCTCGAAAAGGCCATAGATTCTTTCCCCAAGGTCGTGATGCTCGGCATACTCCCAGATTGGAAATGATTGAAACAAATGTGGGATCGATTTAGCCAATGCTTGATCATTCTCCTTCTTGTCTTTATATCATCATCTGTGGGAATTTACCCCAAAAATATCTGGCTTTTATTACGGGACCGGAATAGACTCAATAATTCCTTGGGAATTTATTCCCAATCTGAAACCTGGTTCAAAACCATTCTGTAGCACCATAGTGGCTATCATCTTGTACACGGCAGGCATGGGAGTCTATAGGGCAAGTCCTCACCTATGGCATTTACCAGTTCCACCGTGTAGAAATCTATACCTCATGATACCTCAACAATGATTGGCGTCTGTCTGCCGGAGTGACTCCCCTCGTTATGAATAAGCAACTGATGTAGGGTAAAAGGCACAACTCCAACCATATAGATGAAATGCCTTGGCAGAAGAAGGTTATAGCTGGTGTCTATGTCCAAGACTTGGAACTCAGCACTGAATTCTGCCGGACCCATTTGGATGATAATATTCACCGCTCCCAACGTATCTCTTTATACCCCATCGAAGGCTCTTACATTGACTTGGTTTTGTTCCAGCTTCCCCACGTCAAACCTTAGATGCCTCAGTGTTTACAACGGGCAAATGTTCAGACCAGATCCATCATCCACCAAGACGCGGTTTATGACTTTTTTTCGGCATACGATAGTGATGTGCAACACCTTGTTGTGTCACCTACCTCCGAAAGGCAACTTATCATTGCAAAAACTAATCTGATGCCCTCGGATAGCTTGGTTGATCATAGCGGCCACATTATCACTGCTTGTTCCCACGGGCACATATGTATCATCGAGACCTTTAATCAACTCCTGTCTATGCAATTAGGAACTCATCAGCAGGGCCTACATAGAAATTTGGGCTTGAGTCTTCTCCAAATGCTTAACAATCGAATAATCCTTGGGCTGCATGTTTCTCCAAAATTCTTCTCCTTCGCCTTCACTTATCGGCATTTTACCTTGATCTTTATTTTGTCCTCCAAGGTCCAATTCTTCAGGAGTATAACATCTCCCAGATCGAGTTATACCCTGAGCTTCAGCAGTTTCAATCACAATTTTTGGCCTGACAAGAGTTCCTGATAATTCCAAGGCAACAACCTTCGCATGTGTCTGGATCACAAACTCTTTCTTCTCTTTGATGCTTAATTAGGTCATGTCCTTTTCTAACTTGTCATGAACAACTGGAGTTATCACTTTAGTAACACACAAATAATCGTCCGTCTCTATCATGTTGATATTGATGCCTCCATGATTCAGAAAAAGATTGGTGTTGACATTTGGTGCAGGTAGTTAAAGAGACACCAACTCTTGGTCGATCAGATCTTGAATCTTGTGCTTGATGTTGATACAATCTTCAGTATCACCCAACGTTGTTGGAATGATAGGCACATCTTTGATCGGGCCTGTAGAATTTTAAACTAGTATCCACCGGCTTGGTCCCCACTGGGTGGATGTATCCAGCTGCAGCCAATTGCTCATACAACTTTGTTCGGCTTTCAGTGAGTGCAATAAAGTTCCTCGGAGGTTACTTCTCAAATCTAGGTCGTGGCAGGTCATAACTGCCTTGTGGAGGAGGCATTTGTTGATAACTTATGTTGTTCGTACACGGATCTTGATTTTTGGGATAGAGATTTATTTGGTAGTTTGGCAATGGAGCTTGGTAATTTGGAGGGGAATTTTGGTATAGTGGATCTTGGACTTGATAAACAGGAGGGGGTGCTCTATAGCTCGACTGCATATTAGCACAGCTAGAAGCAACACCTTGGCAGTGAAGATATGGAATTTGATATAGTGGAGGATGATTTTGGTAAGCGGGGATGAATTTTTGTAATTTGGGGGTGATTTTGGTAGAATGGAGGAGGATTATTCGTCTGACTAACTTGGTAGGAGTTTTGGGAAGGTCGAGGGATACCTTGTAAGAGGATCTTCTGGAGTTTTTCTTCCTCTCATATGAGACAATATCAATTTCTTCTCTCTTTTTCTTTAACGATCCCAACGATCCAGGCGATGCGGCAACACGTGTTAAAACCATCTTCGATAGTCTCACCAACCTTGACTATCTCAGAAAATTTTGCTTCGACGAGCAACATGATTCTATCATAAAATTCAGGCTCTGGCACCCGCACAGACACTTCCACTATTTCTTTCTCAGACATAGGCGACCTTACCCTGGTTGCTTCCTTTCTCCACCTGTAGGCGAACTCTTTGTAGCTCTTAGTGGATTTCTGTTTCATCTTTTCCAAAGAGCACCGATCGAGAATGATTTCCACGTTGTAAGCAAACCGATCAGTAAAATCTTTGGCCAGGGCATTCCTGTTGGGCCATTTCTTGGTTTCGTGGGAGGTGAAACATTCCATAGCCTCCCCGCACATACTTCAGTTGAAGAGCCACATCAATAGAGCTTCATCCCTACCAAATCCAACAAGTTGGTCGCAGTAGGCTCTAAAATGAGCCATAGGATTTCCTATTCCTCCGAAAGTATCAAAGTTCGGGATCTTGAATCCTTTCGAAAGGTCCAGATTTAGATGAATACATAAATCCTCATAGTTGAGACCGGCGTATCAGGGACGCATTGGAGCTCTTTCATAGCCTTCTTGATCTTTTTTTATGTTGTCTTTTGCCTCGTACTGTCCTCCACTCCGTTTCTTGTTCCTCATAATGGTCCAACTCAGAACCGTGCACATCGTGCTTGGCAGGGACAAAATTTTAAAACTGGCCCTTTTAGGTACGGGTGGAGCTTAAAGGGACTCTGGGAATTTTGAGCAGTTTGGTAATTCTTTTGGTAAATCTGAGGATTGGTATTCTGATTCAAGTGGTGATGGGGAATTTGGGGATGGAATGTATTTTGATTTTATTTTAGTATTGATTTTTCGATGGTGGAGCAGTTTGATGGTGGGTATTTTGAGGATTGGGTGGCATTTGGGGGTGGTATTTTTGAGGAGGAGGTGGAGTTTGGTAGGATGCGGAAGCATATTGGGGATTTTGGTTAGTAAGATCTATGAACGTTGGATTCTGAGCAGGTGTAGATGGATGATTTTGAGCTGGCTCTATGTTTGAAGAAGGGAATTAGATAAAAGGTCTACCATCAGCAGCATTAGTAGCAAAACCTGGCGAAGGAAGATCCTGTCTCCGTTGCATTTCAACTCTCATTTATACAATTTGTTGCATCAATTGTAGAATCAATTAATTTAGGTCCACTTTGGTGATTGGGCCACCACAAAGTCAGTGAGACTTACTTCTTCGTTACTGTCTCCCATAACTGTCTTTCCTTTGTCTGAATCTTATTTTGGGAAGGAATCTGCGGGACCTTTCAATCTGGTGAAATGGTGATAATCTGCCAACTTTTGATCGACACAGATCAATTTCAAAGTACCTGAGAAGGAAAACAACTCAAAGGAAGATTTATCAGTGTAGTTTCAGAATACAAAAATGCATAATATCACATAGAGGGCAGATAAACACACAAGTTGCTTTGTTTGAGGATATCTTCAACTCATGAGTAAGGACGGAAACACATTTTTTAACAAGCAGGGGTTTGATTGTATTAGTTTTGACACTGTCTCATAAAGGTTAAATCACATTGAGCTAAGGTTTTCTTGCAACTGCTCTTTGACGTTCGTTGATTTGCCCTTTGTATCTTCTCATAATATGAAGGGGAGAATGAATTTTTTAAAGATGGGCTCTAGGCCTTGAAAGGCTGCATACGTATCTCACAAGGAGAATTCAGGCCCAACGTAGTTTGGGTACAAAAGAAAATATTATTATTCATTCATTCATTGCAATTTGAAAGACAACAAAGATTTAAAGATAATAATAATGACTACATCTCAGTCATTCTTATTCTCGTTGCATCATCAGTTTCCTCCTTTCCGACGTCCCAGAAGTGGAGGTTTGTAGATAATTTCCTCGTCGTCATCTTTCTCAGTCGCTCTAGGGTGAGAGTTATCGGGACCACTATTAGCTTGCTTCTCTAGACGGGGTATTTTTGCACATTCTATGAAGTTTATCAATCATGTTGCTATGGAAGGCTTTGTTCTTCTTCCTCAGTCAGGCCATCCTTTCTCTCATGGAAGTGAATTCTTCCATTTCTATTGTCATCTCCTCATCAAATGACACGCTTTTGGCTAACAGAGCGGTTTTCGATTCTATCCTCGCCTCTTTCGCTTCTCTTTCTTGCACTTTCAATCGAAGCATGTCTAACTTCTCTCAAAAGTCCTCTGTCTCCATCTCAACATCTTTCTTTCTCTTCATCTGTGATGCCATATCCTCATCCAGCGTCACGGTTGCATCTTTGTAGATTGCGGTGGCCATGTCGACTCTGAGCCCTTCCTCCTTGGCCTCTTGAATTTCTCGAGTGATCTGTTCAATATTTCTTTGAAGTTCTTCTCCAGTGAGTTCCATTTGGATGTTCTTACCCTTGTCCATAGCAAGGATTTTTGCCTTTCCTAAGACGGTAGAGTAGTGTTTTAGGATTTGTGGTATAGGAGGTGTCTTTTGAGTGAGAAACTTAAGACTCGGAAATTTTGGTCGGACATTTTGTAACAATGACTTATTTGTATATTTTGGAGATTTTTGGAACGGAGTGGATTTTCGATATCCTCATTCACATCAACATAATAGATAAGTAATTAATAGCACATATATCGCGTCCTAACACATATAGGGGATCCTTTTATGCCAAGGGTAGGCCTAGCGCATTTGAATGATGTACGCATTAATTTGAACCAAATAGATAATTCCCCCCAAATAAATTTCACAAATGAATAATAACTTTCACAAAGGGGAAATAAGAGAATAAAACACTAAAAAAAGAACCCAAGCAAAGTCCATTTAAATGTACAGAATTGCAATAAATTCAGGCCCACACAGGGGCTGAAAACAACATAAATACATATATAAAACCACACAGGGGCGAAATGCACTATGTTGTCCGTGATGGTCCTGCTCCGTCGCCATCTGTCGCCGTCTCCTTGAGTCTTGTATTGTTGAAACATATACCGTATCATCAGCAAGAATCCTTCACCCAGGAGTCCTTTGTCTTCCAAGCTTTCGTATCACATCCTCTCAATTTTCTCCTTGACCCAGGTATCGAAATCATCATAACCATGTCTTAGTCTTTCCAGCTCTTGAGTCACCTTTTCAAGAGCATCTTGGTTCTTCACAAACTTATCGTATACTTCTTAGGCTTCCCTTTTTACCTCTCGTAGCTCGACCACTACCTTGACTTCTTTGTCTGTTACACTGCGAAAGTTGCACAGGGTTGGGGAGGAGATACTTTGTGTTTCGTCTTTCAGCCATTCTTTGTAACCCTCATCACAACCAGCATTGAATCGATCTGTGGCGATGGTGTCTATATCTATTCGCTTGGCACCTTTCCATTCTCTGAACATTTCAAACGCTTTGTGCACCCTATCGTCTCCAATGGCATATACATAAGCATCATAGTATGCCTCTTCAGGTATTGTTTGTTCATTTCAAACTATGACAAGACTCCAAAGGGTGCATAAGGTAGAATTCCCCGAATACCTGGTAAAGGAAGCACAAACTGTCTAGGTCTCTCCATGACGACTTCTTTAGAGATGAAGTGATCGAGCATCCATTGAAGATCTTCTTCTCTCAATTCAGAGAAAAGCTGAGCCAATCTTCCCCTAGTTCTCCAATTTTCCATATTTGCTCAGTATAACATGTCATTTAAATCTTTAAGGGTGTTCTTGTTGTCGAGAGTATGAAACTTCTAAGTTCCAGCACCCTTTGCTAAGTGGTTCAGAATCCAGCACTGAAGGAGTAGGCTGCACCCTTGGATGTATTGATGCCCCTCTTTGCACTTTCCTAGCCCTCAATACATGTCGGACAATATGACCAGAGCAACAGGATTTTCACTTGGATTTTGTTCTTGTACTCTTTGAATAGAGTGTGCGAGAGTGTTATAACTCGGTATTGATGCTCAGACTTGGGCCATGAGGGAAGACCATTGTCCCCAACAACGCTACAACAAATGCTAGAGGACGAATTCCGTTACATTCTCTGTAGGGTACCTTGAACTCTCAGTTGTAAGTGGCGTAGAAGCTCGCATGCTCAAATCTGATATAAAGGTCTCAGAATAATATGTGGTATTCTTGGCACCAGTAGGAAAAAAATTTCCCCAACCCGAGCCAATCGGCAATATCTTCTACGGAAGCCTTATTAGGGATGAAAATGTCTTCTTGCTTTTCTTTCTATCCCAGTACCTACTGTGTCTATGCAGTCTCTGATCTCTTCCAAAGTCGGGGTAATCTTTACAGTTCCACATTAGAACACCATTCGTTGGTTATCACAATAGCATGTGAGGACCTCAACCAATTATGGCCAACCATTCATGGTGATCAACTCTGTCAGAGCACCCACGTATTTGTTGAGAGTTCTTCTATGATCCCCGTTGAGATTTTCATACCACATTTTGAACTGGGGTGGTGCCGCTATGATCATATCGAATCTTGGAAAATGGTCCCTATCTACAAACAGAAACCAGTTAGGTTTACCCAACCCAAATTGGTTTTCACACGTACATCCTTCCAATGCAAAATAAAATGATGTGTCGTCAGGTCGGAGACCTTGGACACGGTTTTGGTGGTTTTCTACTAAATGGACTTAATACACCTTGCGTATTAAGCCGTCTTAGGCTAATGCTTAATTTTTTGTTTTACTTTTGCTTTATCTTAGGCTTACTAGAATAGGCTTCAAATTGACGGTTATCCGAGTCGGACAAACAACGGGGTGAATCTACTAAACGACGTCGGATGACCCTATTCCAACTATTCGTTTGATACTTCCGAATAATTTTTTTGTGTATTTCTGAAAGAAGCCGTGGAAAGCCACGTAACTTCCATTTTCCTGATGCAAACTACTTGCCATTTGGCAGAAATATGCAGTGAAAAATGCAACAATTATGATAATAAGATAAAGAAACAAGCAAGCAATTATATCACGTAGCCAAACAATGTTAGTTTAAGGTTAGAATTCTCCAAATCCCCAGCAGAGTCGCCATTTCTGTTATATCGAAAAAATATTTATTCTTTGTTAAATTTTCGATCTTTCGAGTCGCCACTCAGTTTTTGAAAAAAAATAAGAGAACTTGATTTTCAAAGATTTTAAAACCAGAGAAAAGAAAAATTGATGATTGAAAATAATAAAAAGGAATTCGGAGATTCTATTATATTTTAGAAGGTGTGTAACACCTTAAAATACCGTTAAATACGGTTTTCGGAAACTAATTCGCTGGCTAAAAACATATCTTATAAAATTTATCGAAAATTGTTTTTGAAATGAGAGTTCTGAGTTTTCATTCTAAGTGAAACTTATAAATTGAAAAATATTTTTTAAAACTATATAAACTTAGTTTAATTTTAAGTTACTAGAACATTATGGCATTCGACGAGGATTTGGAGTTTTTCTAACTTTAAAATAACGACAAATAAAAATTGATAAGTAATAAAACAAGAGAGAGAGAGAGAGAGAGAGAGAGAGAGAGAGAGAGAGTTTAAGCCCAAATCTGAGTTTTGTCCGCCTGGACCTGATTTGGACCCACCTGCTTTGGGCTTTTGACCCTCTTGTTTTATACATGTCCTAGGTTCTAGTAAAATAGAAAAAGGATGACAAAGGCTTAAGCCCATTACAAATAAAATGTGAAAATAAAAGGTCTTCTAATACGACTTCTTGGTCTGGTGCGAATTTTCCCGCTTTGAACCTGTTGGTCAATTCATGGTCGACTCAATCGAAGGAAAAAATGGGTATTTAAGGACCCCTCTCAAAATATGCAAGGATAAAATGAGAATGAGACTTAGAGGCCGGATTTCCATGCATAAAGGATGATAGAGTGAGACAAAGTGCATTCAAAGTGAGCCAAAATTCAAGTAAAAGAAACAAAACATATATGTCACATACACAAACCATAAGCATGAGCATATTGTTCTACTGCCAGCAAAGACTCTAGTGAACTCAAAAAGTGGAAATAAAGCCACGCTACTATTATAACATTTATTGGCATAGACATAAAATAGAGACAATGATCGATGGAATGACAGCATAGTTTACATAAATTTCTCTAATATTATTTTTAAACACCAAAGATCAAATCTACACGAGAAAGAAAGAGAGGAGGAATATTCCCAAATATTAAAACCATCGGACTATTGCCCACGATATCTAATATGTAAAACACCAGATTGAAATACCTTAACTAATAGATATTATATATATATATATATATATATATATATATATATATATATATATATATATATATATGTCTGATGTAATTACATATAAATAATAAGCCTTATGAGAGAAAGACTACATTACCAAGAAGAGACTTGAGTTTCAAAAGGACTACTCCAGAATTCAAAGTCGTGACCTTAAATGGATAAAGAAATAAGAGAATGGAAATTGTCATTCAAAACTTTCACAGAAAGGAACTGGCCGGAAGGAAACCAACAAATGAATGTTTGGCCAAAGGGACAACTCAAGAGAGGTCACATTTTATTCAAGTAAATGAAGAAAAAAGCATAGTTGTGAACGGGAATTTGCACATATCAAAGGCAAATTTTAAAATCATCAGTGGATTTCATACAAAAACAATTGCAAACTAGTCCTCCAATGGTTATGATGCGCTAAATAGTAATTTAAGTATGAAATCCAAAAAAATTGCCACCAACTCTTCAAAACTAACAGATTTCTCATCCAAGAACCCTCAAGCAGAGACATTTCCACAAATAAGCATGCTTGGATTACAGGCGCATAAATGAATAAACCAATCATCCTAATCTTAGATAAGAATCTTTTCAACAAAATTTCATGCTTAATTGAACAAAATCATTTGACCATCCTAAACATAATACCTCTTTAGATCAACACCTTCACAGTATATGAGAACTAGGGAGGACAAAGAAAAACTAAGAGGAAACAGAGGAGTAAGGAAATGATTTTCCATATGCTCAACTTAGAGTTCTGGAAAAGTAAATCTCAGAATCAGTCATTTGAAACCTTTGCCAAGCTTGAATCTCAAACAATTATCTACAGCCAAGATAAACTCAACAAGCGACAACACTGGGCAATCATCAGGTCAAAAGAGAAACCAAAACCAAGTCGACGAAGTAAGAAAATGTGAAGCTCAAAGAAAAAACCAAGTTCCTCAACTCCAAGAACTCCCACATTTGTATCTATGCTAAAGGACACATTTCATATCTCAAACCAAAATATATCAACACTAAAACAAAAAAGATCAAATTTCCACCATCATAAATAGTGATCAAATATGGTAGGACCAGACTCAATAATACCCGAGTGACAAACTTAGAAGAGGTAATGTCATTTTAAATAAGCAACTGGATTAGGGACTCAAGAAAGGGAACAACGAAATATATGCGGACAAAAGGAAAATAGAAATGAACATACCAAATAAGACTTGGGGAAGAAGTCAGCTAATACTACAGCTGACTCATATCAGCTGACGCAAGAGAATACAAACTTCAGTTCATCAACATAAACGTACTCAAAATGAGTAAAGGGTATGAGCTATTTTACCTCTTGAAGAGCAGCGAACTGAGGCAGTGATGAGCAGGAAATGACACTTTCACCACAAAATGAAGACACAGACAGCAATAAAGAAACCCAAGAAAAATCTTTGAGTTTCGAGAAAACTTAACAGAACGCTCTCTCAATCTGCTCTTGATGTCCTTTACTCTAAAAATGCAACTAGAGGTCTCAAATGAAATCTCTTGATTAAAACCTTTCAATAGAAATCTAATAATTTTCTTTTACAAATATTTTTGTGAAAATATCTGTAATACTTCTCAATCTTTTTCCAAAAAAAAAAAAAAATCCCCCCTTGTTTTTGTTCAAAGGCTTTCAACTGAAAGCTAAAGATCTAATTTTTAGGGTTAGGTTTTTGAAAAGAGAGCCCGGCAACTTCAGTTTCCAGGACCATGAAAAATGGGAATTCAAAAATCCGATCTTATCAAAAATCTAAGGAATATTCTCAGTGATTCCTTCAATTTCGAACGGATAGAATTGAGACGGACGCGCCATATCGGCCGAATGTACCCGCTACTTGATGTGTCTTCATCTGGTTGGTATAAGGAGCTAAAATTTGCAGCTGGAACAGTACTAGGTTTGTTGGGAGTAATGGAGAAAACGACAAGAGAAATCCTGCTTGTATGCCTACTGGCGCTGCTATTTTACTGAAGATAGTTTGCTTTCCTTTTCGAGTGAAGAAAACAGATTCAAGTGAGGGGAAAGGGTAGCATTCATCCACGCGTTCTCTAGAATCTTCGCCTTTTTGCGGGGCAATCATTTAACTCCTAAGAAATCTTATAGCACAATGTCAATGCAAACTCGACCATCTAATGAAGCATCTTCTAAATATCATGAAAAATGTGATGTCGTAATACATTTGTGAATGTAACAGATTGACTTTTTGAAAAATTAAACATAAAACTTACTGGCAAATGAGAGAAAACAAGAAAAATCAAGCTGGAAAAGTGATTCAAGTACTTTTGACACTAAATGGCTCTAAAAGTTGTAATTCTATTTTACACAATAAAAAAATAGATTACATTTTTTCCTCGAACATAACAACACAAAAGTATGACATCAATGTACATAATAAGAAGTCACAATAAAGTCGTTGTTTACATAAAATAGTCTCATGCTTCAATTAAATTGTCTTGTTTGCCTCTTGAGTCTTGATAGAGCTAATATAAAAGTCTTCACCAACCAAAATATATAGTCTAATTGTAACATATGAATTTATCAATACCATTGGAGTCCCTGGTGGAACAATTCCACTTCAAACAGTTCTCACTTGCATAAAAGTTAAAAGATATAAATGGGTAAAATTGGAATTCTATCAGCAGTGATTTTAGCAATATTCATAAACTGTAACGTTATATATAAAATTCTGATAATACATTTTAAAATGTTTTTGGAAAGAATTCATGTTACTTGTTGATTCACTTCAGAGATTGACAAAGCTATATGGTGTGAGTAGTAAAAAGTGTGAACATTCTCGAAGCTTCTATAGTTATTTAGAACGTAGTTACAATTCTATAGTTTATTAAATAGATATTGAAACTACAATGTAAACTTTATTTTCAATGTAACAGTTGAAATCTTTCATATAGGAAAGATGCTCTCTTCTTTCGTCTTTTTTTGTTCTTCTCTTTGTATTGTGTACATTTTGAACCTCATTAATGAGTTCCTATGTATAGAGCCCCTGATCCAAAGACTAGTTCAGGTTGTAAATCGTACCACAGGTGCTCAGCGTTCATCTCTATTCAAGGAAACTCACAAGGAAGGGCATAAAAGGTTAAATTAGCTGCAATCTATACTCTGCAATGGCAATTGAATCAACTCTGAAGGAAACAAAGTACTGAGTTAAAACAATGACATTCTTCCCTATAATTGACCACAATCTCCCTTGTTCTTCAACCCACACCACATACTCAGGAAGATCTCTGATCTCTCTTCAATTAACTGGATCTGAAAACTACGCATTGTGGAGTAGATCATTTAGGATTGGACTTGTAGGACGTAGCAAGTTAGGGTTTATTGATGGAAGATTCCTAAATCTATGTTCAAACCTGTGTTACATGATCAGTGGGAAAAATGTAATGCTGTAGTTTTATCCTGGATGATGAATGTTGTTCGACCTAGACTTCTAAGTTCAGTTGTCTATGCATCTGATGCTCAAAAGGTATGGCTGGATCAGAGTGAAAGGTTTGATACAGTAAATAGATCTAGGATATTTCATTTACACAAAGAGATTCACACTCTCACTCAAGGCACAATGACAATTGCTGACTACTTCTCCAAATTCAAAGATCTCTGGGATGAGTATGATGATCTCATACCATGTCCCTCATGTCCTTTTCCAAAATCAAGGAAGTTTGGTGAACATTGTGAGTACTAGAAACTTCTTAAATTTCTTAAGGGTCTGAATAAGTCTTATTCACCACCTAAAAGTCTAATTCTTATGATTAGTACTATACCTTCCTTTGAAAAAAGATTATGCTCTTCTCATGGACCAAGACTGTCAGAGAAATCTTGTGAATTTAAGTTCAATGAACTTAGGATCTGGTACAATTGAAGTCACAGTCATGTATGTATAGCAATAGGATTTCAAACTCTCATACGATTTCAAATACATTTAAAAAAGGCGATTTTGGTGGAGAATTTGGTAATATATTGAGCTTATCTGGTAGTTACAACAGTAGTGGTGCAAGCTCATTTGGCAATTACAAGAATAGAAGGTATTTGTTGCAATGTGATCACTGTGGTTGTAGGGGTCACTTTTAAGAACAATGTTACAAAATTGTTGGATATCCAACTGACTTTAAGTGAAAAAGATAAGGTAAGAATTCTAGAGCCTATGCTAATCAGGTTGATACACCTCCTAGCATCGGGTCAACTTCCTCAAATGCAGCTCAAACTTTTGGAGGATTTATCAGTCAAGACCAGTATCAACAAATTCTTCAGCTACTATCCAAGAATGGAGTTGATAGCACAGTAGATTCTTCTGCCAAGGTGGCCTCTGTCAATGCAGTTATACATACTTCTGCTTTTTTGTGTTCATATGATGCAGGTAAATGGGTAGTAGACACTAGATCTACTCATCACATCACATCAATTATTGACACATTAAACACGAGTACTATATCTGTTCCTAATACACATAACAAGGTATATCTACCTAATGGTATAATATTGTGTTTCTCATTTGGTAGACATGTTGTGTTGGAAAAAGTCACTTTGTTTTTCTCTCTCCCCCTGCGTTCACTAATTTAATCCTTCTATTCTTCCTTTTCTCCCACCTTATCTATGTCCAGTTTCTTCTTAATTCCTCTTACTCATCACTTTTCTCCCCCCTCGTCTTCGCCACCCCCTCCCTCCTGTGTATTCTACACTGATTTTCTTTCCCCCCCCATTCATTCACCACCACCTGCTTTCGACTTCCTCTTTCAATCTCATTTCGTTGGGACCTTTCTTCGCTCTTTTCTTTTGTCCTACCCTTTTTTCTTCGATTTCTTTTTCTCTTTTCCCCATCTAACCACACTCTCTTACTTTTTACGTCTGTCCGTTTTCTCTTCTCCGTTCTGTTGTCCTCTTTTTCTCCTCCCCCCCCTTCCTCTTTCCGTCTTATCCCTTCCTCCCCTCGTTAGACTCTCTCATCCTTCTTCATTCCTCCTCCCCTTCCCCTTTTCCCAGTCTTGTATCAAATGTATCATACCCCCCCATACCTTGGACTTCAGAGTTACTTGTTATCACTTCCAAGATCACTAGGATCTTAACTGCATGGTGGTAGTGTATTCCTGATGTTGTGCATGTTAGGTCTCTTAAATAGTCAGGGGTAAGTCAGCCGTAACGGGGATGTAAGAAAACCAACATGGACTTTACACACTAAAAGGAACAAAGCCCAACACAACTCCAAAAAAATTAGGGAATAGTAGGAGTCGTATTGAAAAAATAAACTTGTCAAGTCAAATGATGTACTGTTTCTTTGACTCAGTAAGATATGGCACAAGGAGGTTAGGATAGGACAGCATCTTGAATAAAAGAACATGAGTTTTTAGGCTTAAAAAAACACGATTCCTCATGCATAGTGTGTCTTGTTGCTAAGCGCACACAAACTTCCAGTTCCTTAGCTTTTACTGTGTCTAATTCTATCTTTTAATTGCGTTCTTGTGATTTATTGGGGACCCTATAGATTCCTACTTATAATGAGAAAAAGTTTTTTTTGTTTACAGTTGGGGATGACTTTAGTCGATATACTTGGATTTGTTTTGATAAATTCCAAGCTTGACAATATAGTGTTCTAAAAACGTTTCTCCTAATTTAAAAATTGATTCTCACACAGTGTTACAACATTAAACAACAGACATGGCTAGTGTTTTTTGAGTCACAACTTTCAGTCTATGCTAAGTGAACTTGGCATTGTCCATCCACAGAATTGGAGTAGTTGAGAGGAAACACAGGACCATTCTAACTATAGCTAGGGCCATCAAATTCCAGGCTTCTATCCCCCTCAAGTATTGGGGTGAATATGTTTCTATTGCTGACTATATTTTGAACAGACTTCCTTCAAGGTTACTGGGGTTTCAGTCTCCTTTTGAGAAACTCTATATGCATCCTCCATCCTTGTCTCATCTCAAGGTGTTCGGTTGTTAGTGTTATGTTGTCTGTCCTAAAGTATTGGACAAATTCCCAAAGCCCATACAGCTGTGTTTAGGGGATCTTCTCCACCACAGAAAGGTTACATCCTATTGATCGACTATGCTCATACTTTTTTTGTAAGCAGGACATGTGGGCTTCTCCGAAAACATATTTCCTTTCCAAGATGTAAGTGAATCGTCAATCCTTATTTCAAGTTTGGGACCTTGTACCCCTCTGATATGTTGTGGGTGCCACCTGCTGTGATTGTGTTCCACCAATGAGATCTGTTCATATTGAATCACTTGTCCTGTATCTATATTTCAGTCAACCCATAGGTTAATCTACTATTTCCTCCAAACAGCTACAAGAACGCAGCAAGCCCCTTGTCACGACCATGAATCTAAGACCAAGACGAGACGGCGTCTTTACCTCTCAAAGTATGCTGCAGAGAACAATCCTACATACGTTCATTCTTACTTCATCAGGTTAAATTTAGCAAAAAATTTGAAACTTTTGTTTCTACACATGCTTACTAAACATCTATTACATATATTGATGTCAGCATCAACCATCAGACATTAGATCTCAAATGAAAAGAAGAGTAGTTTACTATAACGATAAAGATGTACTTGCCAAAATGGCACCCATACAATGTCTGAACAAAAAGAAAATAAACGGCTAGTGGAGATACTCCTCCACTCGCTAAATCCTACAACTAAGCTGAATGTAAATGGTCAAGCATCCTCGAAGCGAGTGTTGTTACCAAGTCCGGATGAATAATCGACTCCAGATAGCTGCCGCGTTGTTTGTTAGCTTTTATAGTGTCCACCTCGTTGCCTGCACCTAACAGTTTATTGTTGTATAAGGTTAGTATTACAACTGTATGGAGTATGGGTATATTGCAATCACACACCAAGGAAATGAGGAGTAAGAAAAGCTCTTTCCTAGCAAACTGTGATTTATAGCAGGTCAAGTCAGTGGACCTTGCCAAATTGAAATTAGGAAAGTGGTGAACTTTCTAAATTTGGGTCAGGAAGTTTATGAGCTTTCCAAGTTTGGATTAGGAAAGTTAGCCAAGAGTAAACATTGACCATCTATACTTAAATTTTGCACAAAGCACACAACAACGTACACATAGCACATATCATTAATTTATGAACACATAACATTTTCATAATCATTTATTCATATGCATGAGGACCTTGGAATCATGGACTTGACATTAATATCCCAAAAATGAGGGATACATTTGGGGACGTCAACTAGGGGAGTCTCATAGTAACCACAAAGTTGCTTCATGTCATTATATGTATTCATTTCATTTTGTTCATAGGCTAGTTGAACACCACCCTTATAATAGGCATGTAGGTTTAAGACTTATCGGTTTTTGTGCAATGACCAAGAATACCTAATGTCACTGCTTGAGTCTAACTCACCTCTTGATCATCCTGCCCTAACACCTTTCGGTACCATTCATTTTATTATGTGCATTATTTGAGGCTGGCCTCGTTATCATTCAATTGGGAACTTAAACTTTAACCGACATAGATCAATGTGAGCATCATGAATCCAGTGTAATGAATTCCCACAATAAAGAGGTGGAATCACCGGCCCAAAGTGACCCAAAAACATGTAGTGTAGATGGGTTATTGACCCCCAGACCTAGATTGGCAGTATAGGTTCGAAGACTAGGAGATATAAGGAAACAATACCCGGCATTGCCTTATATGCCGGATAGGCTCATCTCCTGATAGTTTATGTGAACCTCCGCCCTTCCCTAAATAGGCATCACCGCTCAATAGCTCGTTATCGGTGCTCATATAAAGTTTCATTACATTCAACTCATACGTCATGCTGAAGATGGCTTCTAGTTTGAGGACTCATAGCCTCAAAAATGATTTCTCATCTCTAATTAGAATAAATGTGTAACTGATAGTGGAGAAGTCTAGCACTATTAAAGATGAGGGGGCTTTGGCGACCTCTATTTGAAATCTTGTTGGTTGGGAGTTAGAGTGTTCAGAGAGAATGTCTTCATTAAATTTACACTCTCATAGGTGAGTAACTTTTTGGTAAACATTCATTAGGCTCGATTTGACGATTGTTCTCTCTTTTACATTAGCTATATCATGTTGTCACCACTTCATAAACATGAGCACAATTGCTCTTCATAATACTCACCCCATTTTACAGGTGAATGTTCATTTCCTCATATGCAAATCCACTTGGCCATTTGTGTGTTTCAGAATCTTACTGATCCCCTGCTAGGTTTCCTCATTTCATTTACATAATATTCTTTTCATCGTATGTCAATTCACTTGGCCATTTTAGTGTGTTTCTACACTAGTACTTAAACCCTCTGGGGTAATTCATTCATTACATACCATCTTACATTCACTTATTCTAAAATGTATAATAGCTTATGGGGTCTATTACATTACCAATCATGAGGCTTCATCAGAGTTTTGTTAAGTGAATCATATCCTCCTAAATATAGTAAGTACAGAATTAGTACTTGTATGTTTGCCAAGAATCTCGATTTTCGATCTAAGTAGGTGGCGTATTCTTGAACATGTACTTCATGTATGACTTATGTATCAATACGGAAGTTGTATACAATCGGAATTTGGGCAAGGGAATCCGGTTTTAAATCTCTTAACAAACTACATGTTTTTATTTTTTTTTTATCCTTACGGATTGGGACCAAGTCGAGCCACAATGCTTCATTTTATTTTTCCACTCTAATTTCTCTCTTCATTTTCGCTTAATGGAACTAAGAGGATGTGGGATCGAACCCCCACAACCTCATTTACTTTTAATTTCCACGCCTTTTAAATTTCTCTCCTTTGGCCAAGCGGTTGTGGGCTTCGGAACCCCCACCAAACCCCCTATTTAAATTGTGCAGCATCCTGTCATCAAGTTACCCTAGTTCTTAGGGAATTCGTAGTGCAGTGAGAAACGTTTAGGTGACGTTTTCATGGATTCGTTAGCTAAGAGATTATCCCTCAATCAGCCACATTTCAAACTCATCAAACATCATATATTTACATCAAACATGGGTACAGGAAAATAAAGAACTATCATGCCATTTCAAGTCCTAAACCATGAACACTAGCCATGGTAAGACCCACCACACACGTAGTTATATTTGGGAAACTTGGAACACAAGTCACATTAATCCCAAACATACATATAAACACATATCTCACGAAAAATACCGTTTCATCCATTGTTTTCTACCAGCAAACACAAACCATTGATTCAAGGGAGCTAGTGACAGGGACATGCAACAGGAAACAATCCTAGTTTGGAATAAATTAGTGTGAACCTTAAGGGGTCTTTTGGAAAGGGACCAAGAGAGACGATATAAAAACCATGACCTTTCTGGACAATTTAAACTCTTGACTTTCTCGCAGAAAAGCTTCACCCAAGAACACGTCTAAGCATCCTCAATATCAGCTCCACTCGAAGGACAAACCTCCCAGTAGCCCTTAGAGTTGCGATGAACGTTTGTTTTCTTGTGATTTCGTTGGAGTTCTTCAAATGTAAAGAACTTGGTTTCTTTTTGCTTTTGCATCTATTTTGGCCATAGAAAAGAAATTACGTGAGGAATACTAAGAGAGATTGAGCGTGAGAGTGGAGATCTAAACATGAGAGGAGGAGGGGTTGTAGGGAGCTGAGGAGTTAGTTTTAGACTTAGTCAATTAAGGTTTTTGTTTATAATTAAAAATCTAATTTTTATTTTATTTTAAATCGGATAATTTAATAATTTATTAATGTTATATTAATTAACAATAGCATTAAATAAAAATCATTTATTTCATTGCTTCCACCTAGTTCGAACCAGGGTGGAGCAAGAGTTCACATTTCAAAGCCCAATTTGGCCACCTCTCGCCCCAAAAATACCTTCAACTATAAAAAATAATTATTATATATTTAGGGTAATTACGGACTACCCTTCCTTCGAAAAAAATACCCAATTTAACCCTACACCCTCCAAACCTAAGATTATTCTTTTTAAAGTCCGGTAAAGAATGCCCTTCAAATTAAATCTTAGATTCGAGAGTCTGTATGATTGAGAACCCAAACCTTCTAAGATCCACTAACTCCCAAGTTAGTTGGATGGGATTGTACCAAGGGTTACGCGGGTCTAGTTCACGCGTATAAATTTGTGTGAACTCGGGCTAATCAGCGGCATTCTTGACACTATTAAGCTTTCTTATTTCCATTTTTAGGGTGTTACGCCCTTTATGGATGCAGGGATCTTTGTTAATCAAACTAAAGTCAATCTTGTTCCTATCATCTTGACATCAGGTTACGTATTCCATCTATGTCAACCCTCTCAACATGTGTACTTCCAAGCATACTCAGCTTGTTGTGTCAATGGCTGCTGCCTGTTCTTGATTCGGTATGCAATGCAGTGGAGATTGCATCCTTAAGAGATAAATACACATGGGGATCGTGGATTTACCACCTCGGTGGTAAGAAGCCTATAGGTCTAGGTTGGATTTATACAATCAAATATCCTGCTCTGGGGTGTTGAAAGGTTTATAGCAAGGTTGGTTTTCAAGGAGATCAGCTGAAGCTGAGTTCAGAAGCATCGGACAGCCATGTACAAACTGAGGTTAACTAGTTGATAGGATTGTACAAAGAGTTGGTGTCATATAACCACAACCCGTTGAATATTGATTTGGTGAAGCAAGGCAGCCATTCCAGATTGCAAATCTAACCCCATTTTTCATGACAAAACAAAACACTTTGATATTGATTGTAACTTTGTTCGAGTAAAGGATTTGCCAAGGCATGATGGAACCCTCAAACACATAAAAACACAAAGGACCAACTAGTTGATCTTATAACTAAAAAGTTGGAGAAAAAATACACCCACACCAGTTTGTTGAGCGAAGTTGGAATGGAAGATGTGTTTTTTTTAAACCATAAAGCTTAGGGGTGGAAGTGCTCATCAGCTTAAGAGATTGACACAAGGCTATATATGGTATGAGTTGTAAAAGTTGTTAGAAATTTTTAGAAGGTCTATAGTTAGTTAAGAAAGTAGTTACACTTATATATTATAGTCTATTAAATAAGATATTGACTACAATTGTAAATTTTCACTTTTTCCAATATAGCAAGTGAACTCATTTCATATATAAAAGATAGCTCTCTTCTCTTCTTCCTTTTTTGGATCTTCTCTCTGTACTTGTGTACATTTTAAAACTCAATTAATGGAGTTTTCAAATACTACTACTTTTAAGTTTCTGATATGCAAACCAATTAAAGGACTGGAAAGGAGTTCTGGGACGATAATATTGTTAGGCGGAATACACCCAGTTCTTCCATTCTTTCTCAATTCCACAAGTCAAATCCCAATAAATCAAAGTTTAGTCGGCAGTAACCAAAAGCTTATCCTCTGGAAAGACTCTTAACCTTGAAGTAATACTGTTCACAAAATTGAAAGTTCAAAAGTTCAACAACAACATAAAATTGAAAGATCAAAAGTTTAACAACATAATACCCGTGTAGTCCCAGAAATGGGGTTCGAAGAGAGTACTATGTATGTAGACCCTACTTATGTGAGGTAGTAAGGGTACACATGATATGTTGAACAAAAATTGAAAAATAAAATGCCTTTGGCAATGTTTTGTAATAGTTTCTTAAGGATATATGTAACACTTTGATCATCTATGACTTCGTTAACTTAAATATCTTAGTGTTCTAAGGTAGTTTAAGTATATTCTACCATTTCAAGCTACTATTTCGAACTTGATTTTTTATTTACTTTTTTCATAATAAAGCGTAAATCACAATGACAACTTCATATAATGTGAACATTGTTGCACCTACACTCAATTGAAAGAAGGGGAGGATAGAAAAAAAAAGTCTGCAAGCATTTTGAGAAAACAAACATGCAAAGAAGTTCAATTTCTTAGTGGTTATATCTTCAACAACTCAATGAAGAATGAAAAATCTGAACATAGAACTTATTATGTTTGGCTTGTTCTCTCAACTCTATTTTGGTGGTAATAGATCTCTCTCTGACTGTTCTTCAATTTGAATATGATAATTATACCAAAGGTTGTTATTATATCTGTTGGCTTAAAAGATTTTTTTATGACACGAGATAGTGATGATTTTTTGGGCTTTCATGGCGACTATTGTCACCGCTAAAGATCAAGTTTTTTTTGTAGTGAATCTTAGTTGGCAATGCTTAGGTGGAGGGATTAGTCCCATGTGGCATGCCACGTCATAAAAAACATGGGGGTGGTGGCTCGGCCCGGGTCTTGCGGTGGCTGGGGTGTGGTGTTTAAAGCTTTGGGAGGGTTTATTTTTGGTCTACTAGGTTAACAACGGGGTATTTTTTTTATCCCAAAATGTAATAGAGGATACAAGTGGTCTATTTCACATAATTTAGGGGCAATTTTGACCCTTTTCCGTATATAGAATGATAATTAATGGCATCGATATTGTATTCACTAAATATTATTATTATTTAATGAATTTAAGGATCCAATGACGAGTTGATTATTTGAAACTTTAGATTTTTTTACGTTTTGAATAATATGGGTATGTTCGTGAGTATTGAATCATTACTGGAGTTTACTAGTAGAAAAATTATCCATTTAAATTTAATTAATATTTAATGGATAAATTGGAAATAATGGATGTAATATTAGATAAGTTGGGGGTTAAATATTGTTGGTGCACCATGGGGGGGGAGGGGGGGAGCAGACCTTGGCTGCAATCATCGGTAATAAGTACCAAGTGATTGAGGTAATAATTGGGATTACAAAGGTGCTAGTATAATGATTAAGGGGTAGGATAATGGATGGGCTAAGGATTTGTTAAGTTACTGATTAAATTGTTATCGATTTTTTAATCACATTATAATTTCAAGTTTTGATACATTGAGAAAGGTAATTAGATATTGGGTGGATTATATTATAGGAAAAAAGGACACATATACCCCCAAACTGTTGTAAATGGTACGCATATAACCTTCATCATACCTTAGGGACATTGGTGCCCCTGCTGTCCAAAAATTAGAGCATATATACCCTTTATACTAACAGACATACACGTGTCATAATCTTATCCATCGATCCGACATTTGATCGATGGATAAGATTGTGCCACGCGTCTATATTTAATATTCTATTAGAGTGAAGGGCATATCTGCTCTAGTTTTTGGAATGCAGGGGCAATAATGTCCCTAAAGTATGAGGAAGGGTATTTGCATACCATTTGCGATAATTTGGGGGTATATTTGTCCTTTTTACCTATATTATATAGAAGTTATGGAGGTTTTACTCTTAAGCTTAGGCTTGAAATTGAGAAATATGAGAGTTGTAATATTAATTGGTATCAAGACTAGGAACGTGATTATGAATTTGAGTGAGTTTTTGGGTATAGACTAGACGCATAGTAATATTGGTGTTGTTAGTTTTGAAATCTTATTGTGGTCATTCGTGTAAATAGATTGCACTGAGTTGAAAGTTCAACGAAAAGGGAAGGCTCAAGTTCTAGAGTGAACTCTCGATTGATTGAGGTAAGTGAATTTCTAAAGCCTTGTTAAGTGTATGGAATTCATGTATTCCTTGTAATATGTGTTTGGGAACAATGAGAATTAGTTATGGGTTGACTTGTCCATAAACTAATTCTAATGATGGAAAAAGGGTAAGAAAAAAGGTAGTGCGATAAATTGTTTGTGTGATGTTTGAAGGCTTATTGCTTATTCGTTGATGTTGTATCACGGTTGCACTGTTATGAATTCTGTCTTATTATGAAAATGGTCATCTCCTCATTATTTGTGTGAATAAGTCATTTTGCATTATTATGAGACATGGTTGTGACAAGTATTAATACATTGAGAAAGAATAAGAAATTAAACAAAATGTACCATTTCGAGAGACGTATCGCACGCCGCGATGGATACTAACTTCGAGGGATATATTGTGCATCGCGATGGTTACTATTATAGAGGGTCATATCGCACATCGCGATAGATGCATGGACAAATATGTTCCCCCATGGGTTCCACACTTAGAGACAACGAATATGTATCAATAGGTCAGACATGCATCACTATAATAGACATTGCATTCCATTGCATTACACATGTTTATCATTAGTGAACTTGATATTTTATTTTGCTGATCTTGTGAGTGCCTTTTTTTTTAACTTTGATTGATGAATATTGAGCATGTTGTTGAGGATATGTAATTGTTAGAATGTTGTTGAGTTGTGTGCTATGTGAACTGTGAACTGTTAGTTGGGCTTGTTTTTAGACAGGTTATAGTTATGCAGGTTGTGATTGATGAATATTGAGTTTGTTGTTGAGAACATATGATTGTTAGAATGTTGTTGAGCTATGTTCTTGTAAATTGTTAACTATTAGGTTGAGTTGGTTTTATGCATGTTGTAGTTGTGGAGGTTTGGTTGGGGTATAAGGATTACCCATATTTAATTCCCTTAGCTTGTGTTTAGAGGTTTACTTGATCAGTACCGTGTGGTTTGGTAATCACCCTTGCTTCTATAATTTTTTGTAGGTTACTAGCTCGGGCCTTTGTGATATATTCTCTTCTTTTCCGAGGCTTCTGGAGATTTGTAAGGTAGTTGTTTTTCATCTTAACCGACATTCTTACTCCTGTTTATGATATTGATCTACTCTAGAAACAATATCAGATGAGACTTGTATTTTTTTTTATTCAATTATAATACTTTAGAGGTTTGTACGAATGACAATCCGATTTTGGAGGTATTTTTGAGTTTATTATAAAATTTCCTCATTTTATTGTAATGGTTGAGTTTTAGGCTGACTTGTTTTGGTGGGATAAGACGAGTGTCATCACCTCAATTTTTGAGTCGTGACATTCTTCCTAACGGTATTTGTTTTAATTTAAATTTGATATCCCTTGGCTTAATCAATCAAAACAAATAACTCAATGAGTTAAACATGTTGTTTATAATAGAATCGGAAATAGGTACGATGCTGGTTATGGCACGGAGGAGTATTGTGGATCATCTATTTTTTTAATAAGACGACAAGTATTAAGAAACAAATAGTATAAATATAAAAATTCTTCTTTTAGAAATTGACTAAAAAGATGTGAAATAAATTGGGATATCGATTTTTTTAATGTACTCATTTCATATTCTTTGAAAAAGTACTTATCACTTTATCACAACTTATCGGTTACAACAGTAATCTTCTTCCCATTTGTATAACATGAATATGTTTGTTCTCCCATGGTTAGTGAGTTTTAAAATTTTAAATATTGGTTGTGCTCAAAATATTTTCTCTTGGAATCATTCGTTTTTATGAATAGATATATGTCACTCATTTTGTTTCACCTTATAGTAAAGCAGATTAATGTAGTTCTAATTAATTTTGAGGAAAATCGTTGTCCATGCAGCGATTTCATTTTTTAAAAAGAAAAAAGTATTAAGAAAATTGTTGCTCCGTGATTTTAATTTGAAAATCTTTTTTTGATTGGATTTAAGGGTTCAATTACGAAAAGGAATTAAGTAAAAGGATTCATAATCTAAATTCGAGCAAATATAATGGTTCATCAGACCATTTCACCTAACATTTTCCTTAAAATAATATTCTATTATATATTAAGGACTATTGCTATCGAATGAAAGAAATTAAGGTGTACAATAAAATATTACAGACAAATTAAGTATCAGTTTCGTCATTTCTCATTGTATAAACAGGGAAATCCGGATTCGGCTCCCCTCCATAACCATTTCCCTCTATTTGGTCAAGTACACGTCTAGAAGAGACACATATGTACTATTTAATTTATTATTAAAGGTCAATATTATATTGCATAAGTAGAGTATCATAACTATAGTTAAGTAAGTTTTGGAAAAAAAATCAGTATCATAACTATAGTTAAGTACGTTTTGAAGAAAAAAAATCTCTCCAAATTTTGAAAGAATAATTTGTTCTTCTCAATTTTGGTATCCATATATTTATATCATTAATGTATTTAAATTGAATATTAAATGATAACACGTTTAGTTGTTTAGGCCCCTACAAGGTTACAAAATATTTTGCCTTTAAATTTATGTTTTCTTTTATTTTAATTTTTAAAAATGATTTTTTTGATTCTTTCGCAATTGTAATTCTAATTATGCATTTCTTACTTCCCATTTTTATTGTATGATTTCTATCATCAATGATAATTCTTCCATTTATTTTTTAAATTTCTCAACCTAATATTTCAAGAATAAATTTGCTAGCATAGGAAGCGATTAAATGATGTAAATATTAATATTAAATACAGTTCTAAGATTTTTAGGAATATTTTTTTATCAAAGTTAAGAAATTATTTGTTCAAACTTATTGCTTAACTATGATTATGATACTAGTTAATGTAACATAATCTTGACATTTAACAATTAAATAGTACACATGTCTTTCATCTAGACGTGTACTTAACGAGATGGAGGGAAAGGGTAGTGGAGGGGAGCCAAATCTGGGAAACCCTATCTGCCGTTATCTCTCTATCTCTCTCTCTCTCTCTCTCAGAGACAGTTTTGGTATTTAGATCCCCTTTTGTGCATCTAATCAGAAGATTATAATGGAAACATCAACAATGATTCCCAGTAATGAGATTGATAAGATAAGTTCATTGCCCGTTGATATACTTCAGAACATACTTTCAAATCTCTGTATTTTTTATGTGATTCATATTGTATTGTCCAAAAACTGGAAATACATATGCACCTACCATCCCCTATGATAGTAGTTACTGTCCTTCACTTCATTACTCAATTTTAGAGGAATTTATGTATACCTTTTTAATTTCCCAAAACACGATTAACCTTATCCGTTATACCCTCTCATATAGCGATATGCTTGAAACCACATATATGTTACGGTTGATTCATGCAACAAATGTTCAACAACTTGTGTGATGCTTTTGGCACCGTGAGCCATTTGAGTTACATCATTGTCTTGTAACATAAGTTTTTAAAATAAACTTGTATGGTGGTGTACTTAAACTGCCTAATCATTTTGTCAGCTGAAATTTCTTCATCTTTGCAGTGTCAAGTTATCGATCAGATGAACATTTGACAGGTTGCTTCTTCTCTAAATGTGACTCCTTTCAAATCTGGAATTAATTGATTACAATTTAAAATGTATGAAATTAAAATTTCTTGTCCGGCACTCAAAATTTTAAAATGTACATCTCAGATTTCAAAGGATATAGTAATCAAGAATCTCTTTTCAATAGAATATGTTGATATCAATTTTCAGGCTAATGATGAAAAATGTTTTGAATTTGGTTTCTCATGTGAGGAAACTGAGAGCTATGTAAGGTCCATAAGATACCACAACCTTTGGTGTTCTATGATTCACCTCCGAATAATTCTTGTGCATAAGATGATCAAGGAAGTCCCTTCTATATCAGTTCTAAAACTATGCAAGGTTTCCCTTAAGGTAATGTTTTCTTCGGAATAAGCATACAAGTGTTAAAACATATACAATGTAATAAGCACATAGATTGTATAATTTTTCTCTTTTTTATTTCTTATGGTGTTCTAGGGTCTGTATGAACAGGCTCGCCAACTAAGACTATCTCCCATATGCTTTAATAAGTTCAAGTCCTTAAAACTGAAATTGGGAGTTGATGAATATCATATGCAAGAAATGATACAATTCATTGTTAAAGCTCTTCATCTTTTTGTGTGCAAATTACACTTCTATTATATGGTAGTTGGTTGATAACATTTCAAAGTTGATTTATATAAAAAGATTCTTTCAAAATCAGAAGGTGGTGAAATTACGCTTGAAAATTGGGCTTGCTAAAGAAATTTTTTGTAACAATGCTAAACTATAAACCTATATCAAGATTCAGACTCTCCAAAATGTTGAAACATGTCACAATGTAAAGGATAGGATTTCATTGGTTTTAACAAGGGCAGTTTCATTTGATAAAATTGACTATCTTTGCACTTTCAAAAAGAGTAATTTAGCCATTTTGTATAAAATAGAAATTTTGCTAAAATAGTCATTTATAACAAAATTTTATTTTTTTAAAAAAAAATTCAAACTAGAATGTCACTACTTTTTTTAAAAGGAGGTTTAATTATTATTCTATAATTATTATCATTTTTTTCTTTTGTTATTATTGTGAAGTATTAATACTTAAATGTTTATTTATTTTCTTTTGATAAAAAATAAATACTAATAAGCAGTAATAATTTTCTTATCTATATGTTGCACCTTATTCTTTTATTCATTTTTACCATTATTTTAAAAAAAAATTGAGTAATTAATATTAGTTGTTTTAAAAAAAAATAAATTTCAAACACCATCATATGTTCGGTAACGATCCTTGCTGTGTATTTTTTTCTATAAAAAAAACTTGTGTGCGGTTACGCTCCAAGGCCAATCAATTTCTTTTTTTAAAAAAGAGTAATTAATAAAGATTTCCTTTTTTATCCACTAAAATATTTTTCAGCCAAATATAAGTTAATAAAGCAACCGTGCTAGAACCACGGGACTCGGAGGTGCCTCATATCTTCCCTCCGTTCAATAGAATTTCTTACCCAATCTCTGTTTTTCGTAGACTAAAAAAAGTTTTTTTTGTTTAATTTAGAAATTAACGGGTGACTTGGAACACCTAAAAAATCCAATTCCAAGTGGCGATAAAAAATCCAATTCCAAGTGGCGACTCTAAAAAAAAATATTTTTTTTTAAAAATAACTCGTCATATCCTCAACAATTGTAAAATAAAAATGGAAGAGGTGTGACACATGATATAAAAGTTAATAAAAAAGTTGAAACCACCATATATTTGTAAAAAAAACATTTTAAAGAAAATCTTACTTGTTTCAACTTCTTGGGTGTATTTCTTAACTGGATTAGTTATGGGAGATGCAATATTAATTTGCATATTTTCTTTATCAAGAGCCATGGAGTCATTATACATCATTCGGATTCTTTAACTAGTGGACATGGTAGAGTTTTTAAGTCCTTGTCCATTCCCTGTAGAACTTGAGAAAAAAAAAACAAAACACACAACCAATAGTTTAGCAGAGTTTGCTCCACATTAAAGGTAAAAGGTTACATAAGATTGTATGCATGAAGGCATTATATATATAATATTGTATTCGTATATTCTACATCAAACAGAGCACTCAACGATTAACAAATCACAAGTAAACTTAAGAGGATTTGTGGAAAAGACATTTCTTCTCAACACCAATAAAGATTTTTCTATCCCTTAAAGTGAAAAAATACAAAATATCTTACTTGTTTCAATTTATTTGATGTACTTCTTAGCTAGATCACTTGATTGAGGCAATAAACTCTTATATGCAAACTTCACTTCTCACCCAAATAATTTAAGACCTTGTCCTCGACCCTTGCCAATAGAACCAGATCCAACAAACATATATCTGATAGCATCTTCATATTAGAACCAACCTCATTTTCAATCTTCAACGGTTTCATCTTGAACCTGCAAGAAGAGAAAACGTTAAAAATGAAACTTGAAAATGTCTAAGTATGTAGTAATAAAAGAAATTGTGTTATCATAACATTGAATAATGAAATACTAACTCATAAAATTCTTCACCTCATTAGTTCTTTTTCTTTTCTCTTGGGAAGGACTTCCTAACTACACAATATTATCATCCATTTATTCCACCATATCAAAGGAATCACCGAGTTTGAGTCTTTCTCACTCTTGCCAAATCTTTGTCGGAATCTATTCATTAGCATATAAAAACATGAGATGCTTGATTCGCTAAAATAAATGGCTCATTTGTTTTCAAAAATCTAATTGGAAAACTCACAAATCATCTCATCCTTTGAACTACTGTTATATTCATCATTCACACCGAACCAGACATCGAATAAAATAAATCTTTTATCCATCGACAAATCAACTCAATCAAATCTATCAAAATCCATAGTCAATAATCAAGCGTTTCTCACTATCTCATCATCTCACCAATTACAACAACAACACAATTGTTGAGTCCTTAACGGTTATCAAATATTGCACATGAAAACCTGTATCTATTTAACGACAGAACCATTAGAACGTGTGAATATTTTGTGGCCTGAGTGAAAGTGAGAGTAGATCTTCCATGTCGACATCCTCTTGTTTGTGCAATTGTGAGAACCTATCAACAACATTAATATTTAATACAGGAAGGGTTTAAATATAAAATATCCAAAAATTTGATATTTATGTATTACTCACTATGTTTAAAACCATCAATCAAAAAATTGTCGGGTCCATTCTGCATCAGACATGGTCGAGCATTTCATGGCTTTTGTGGCAAACTCTCTTAAAATGAATGTGAACCATAAGTCTCACCTTAAAAGTAATTAACCTAAGAAAGTAAAAATGAAAAAAAGATGATATGTAAAGGGAATCTTCCACACTTGAGATAAGGTAAGATATCATCACAGTTCTTCAATATGTATATATGTGCTTGTTCTAGTTCAGCTGCCTCAAGCTCACAAGATTTTTCGCTCCCAAATTTTTTCTAGGCTGACTAAAAATAGATAAACCACCATTTAATTGTTTTAAACCACCATCATAATTTCATTCAGGACGATTGAATCTTGTGTCGACCTTAAGCAAATATCTTGAACATAAAGTCATATATTCATTTGCAATGTAGACCTCTGCAATACAACCTTCTTGACATGCCCTGTTACCAATAAGAGATTTCAAAAACTATAATTATCGCTCCACATGATACATCCACCGATAATGAATTGGTCCAGCAATCTTAGTTTCAGTAGCTAAATGAACATGTAAGTGCACCATGACATCAAAAAATGAGGGAAGACCTTTTCCAACTTGCAAAGTGTTATGGGTGTTTGTGTTTCAATTTTCTCCAAGTTTTCAAATCTCAATCAATCACACTAAAAAATATAGACAATTCAATAAGAGGTTCACACACTTCTTTGGACAACATACCACATAGTGCAAGAGGAAGTAGATGCTGCAAGATAACATGACAATCATGACTTTTCAATCCTGATATCTTGTGATCTTTCAAGTTCACACATTGAGAAATATTAGATGAAAATCCATCAGGAGACTTTAGATTCTTTTAGAAAGGGCTCAATTTGTCCTATCTTTGGGAGACAATGTGTAGGATGCTTTTAGAACTTCAAGTTTCTCCCCCTTTTGGATGGGGTGTAATTCTGGCCTAATGTCCATCTCTTGTAAGTCTAATCGAGTGTTAATTGTGTCCTGGCTTTCCTTGACATTCATAATTGTTCCCATGATATTTTCACATATATTTTTGTCAATATGCACAACATTAAAATTATGTCGTAACAAGAGACACTTCCAGTATTGGAAGTTCAAAAAGTTACTTCTGTTCCAATTATCCATTAAGTTTCACTGTGATATCTTATTTCTTTATCTTCAGGATGCTTTGAATAAATGTAACCCTTCAATCTTGCACTTGATATGTATCTCAACATGGAACACATTTTTGGTAGAGGCCTTTCTCATTTACCATCGAAGTGGACCCCTTCTCACTTCGCCATATATGATTTTTAGAAAGATAATGTCGATGACCCATAAAATACTCCTTCTTACCCTTAGTTAATCTAATTGATTAAGTGTATTTATGGAAACATGGGCATGCCAATTTTCCTTCATATGCTGGAAAGTCATTGATGGCCCATAATAAAGAAGCATGCAACTTACAAATTTTGGTTAGTTGATACATCATAGGTCTCAATACCAACTTCCCACAACTCCTTCATTCCTCTATTAAACGATGAAAATATGTATCAATTGCATCTCAGATCTTGGACCATTTGGACCCGGAGTAAGCATTGACAAAATAAAATTTTCTTGCTTCATACAAAAACAAGGTGATAAATTATAAGGGATAAGAACTACAGGCCAAATACTACGTGAGGTTTTTGAATACCAAAATGGTTGAAATCCATCACTTGCAAGTCCAAGTCCAACATTTGAAGGATCAACCGCAAATGAAGGATGAAGTTCATCAAATGATTTCCATGCCATTGAATCAGTCGCGTACCTCATTATTCCATCATCCACTCTTTTATCCTTATGCCATGTCATCAGCGTAGATGTCTTGGTAGACATAAACAATCTCTGAAGTCTTGGTTGTAAGGGAAAATAGCGTTAACTCTTTGATTCTATCTTTTTACCTTTTTTATTCCTTGTTTCCTCACTATATGTATTTATTTCCATCTTGACGCACCACAAACTTTGAAAGAATCAAGTATGGTATCCTCCTTCCAGTATAACGTGCAATCATAGTACAAGCATCAATCTTGTCGTATGAAAGACCAAGTTCTTTAATTATCTTCTTTGCCTCATAATATGAATTTGGCAAATTGGCACCATCAAGCAATAACTCATCTTTCAACATTTTCAGTAGCATTATAAATTATGCATTACTCCAACGACCCATACTTCTGATATGAAGCAATTTGATCAAAGTGGAAAGCTTTGAAGCTTTTGAATTTTGGTATAATAGACAGTCGAAATCATTTAATAGGTTGCAAAACTATTTTTCTTCGGCATTTAGTTCCTCTTCAAACCAATATGTATAGCTCCTCCATCAAGATTAGGATATAAATCTCTCAATAGTTCTTCTATTATCTTTTCACTCTCATTCTTTACAATATCATTGTCTGTTCTCATCATTCAGTTTCCGATTTTGATTTTGATTAATGGTTTTCACCACAAAAACGTTCTCCATGGTTGATACCAAAAATTATAATTGCGAAATTATTACATGTATAGAAAATGTTTTGTCTCAACTGTTTACGAAGTTCCTAAAGTTTGTATGTAAAATTTGACACACGGAACATCGTATTTCATTCTTCTCCTGTTTTTTGAAAAGCATAATTCAAAATTTTTTGCACGCCGGTTAAGTAGATTTTATCGAGACGATTGTCAACAAGTTGCATCCACTGGTTACTAGGTACCATAACCTTTAAGAGGACATAAAAAAACTTTTTAAAAGATAAAGAATAACAAAAAAATCTAAGATGCAAACAACTTGTTACCATCAGATAAACACAATAGTGTTGAATCTAAGAATAGATGTCACTAAGAATCATAAAAGCTTATAAATTTACTTATAGCAAAGATGTTAGTTCCTGTAACATGATTTTTCTTCGAGCCTACCAAGGATTAGAGCAAGTAAATACACAAAATAGTATAGATTATGACATAATATTATCTAAATAGTCATTTGTTACTAAAGAAACTAATTTTTTTTTTCATGTAAACGTATATGAGAAAATCTGGGAACGTAGTTGTTTCTGTGGATAGGGAAAAAACAACACAACATCTTGTTCAGTGTGTTGTTCGTGCTTGGAAATGTAAGAGGAGAGGGATAGTTGTAGATGATATTTCAGCAACTCTACTCTTCTTTCATTCTAATATTTCTGTCAGTATATGACCCTGTAACTACTCCAAAATAACACTTGATAGAAAGCGCAAGTTTCTATCTCTCATGTTGTCCATCTTCCTGTTTGGTCAGTTATTTTTTCACAATTTATTCACGAAAAGAACTAGATGGTCTTTAAAGTAAGCTTAAGTCAAAAACAAGTTGAAATCGACTATATGAATAGTCACTGACAATATTTTTCCATTAGACAATACTTCCAGGTGGTGCAAAATTAAAAAATTACAGAAGTAGGCAACTTGGATGATGAAATTAAAGTACAATGAAGCCTAGCTGCAATTGCAGGGAAAGTGTTGAATTTTCCGCTCCAAAAATTTTGGGTAAGTTTTTCTAACATAGGACCAGACGAAACAATGAGTTAAATGTATGTGTTGCTAAAAAGTCAGCCCAAGATAATTGGAAAGCCAAAGCCACTCTGCTTCACCATGTCAACAAGGAAATTAAGGCCTATAATTGTACAACTCAAGCAGCCATTTCAGACGGCTATGAAAGGGAAATGCAAAAGTTGATCTTCATTCAAAATTCTGTTTCGAACTTTAAACTCATGATAGGTAGTGTCATTCTTCTTGTACTTTCTGTTTATCGGCTTCTCGAATTGTGATTATATTATCATATGGAGAGATTTTTACAGTTCAATAAGAGTTTTATGCATGTTTGTACTTGAAAGAACACTGCCAAAGTATAAGTTCAATTATTTACTCATATTCTGTTTTTTAAACAATAATTTGTCCAATACTAATGATCAACAAACAAGTGATCATGACATTACTGGTGGTAAAGCAAAAATCCTTATCATATATAATCTATGTAATTACTTCATGTCATCTGGTGATTTCAAACCCAAAAATACAGCCGAGTTTTGGATCATGAGCACTCTATAAAATATGAATCTTCAGACTCATAATACACTTCACAATATCTAGTCAGCTATTAAAATGCTAGACCCAATAATCTTTTACTGCCAAGGATGAAAGCATAGCAGATTGTGGAACTTTTAACCTATTAATGTTAGAAAAGAGGAAGAACAAATGACTAACTTGAATAAAACAACATCAAAACTCCATCAATACATTTTATGGAAGAAACAAGAAACTCGATTAGAAGAGGAACAAACCTGAAATTCTTTTTTTTTCGCAGCTAAGCAACAACTACATAATGAAGAAGACAAAGCTGCTATGAAAAATCACTGGCAAAATCAAGTCAACTATTAGAAAGCTCAACCCAAAAATCTTTCACTGATTGTAAGGAATAAATCATAGCATATTATGAAACTTTTAACCTATTTAATGTTAGAAAAGAGGAAGAAGAAGACTAACATGAATAAAATAAGAGTCATCAATCAATTAACGGAAGAAACAACAACTCGATTTAGAAGAGAGAAAACAAACCCGGAATTCTGTTTTTACAAAGCTATGCGCAACTACTACACAATGAAGAAGAAGACGCTGCTATGATGAAGACGACGTTGAGATTAGGACAGAGTCGAAACAATACTCATTCTTTGATAAGGTGGTACTGATTTGAAGAGAGCTTGCCCAAGTTGCGACCATATTCAGAAAGACTTTTCCGATTCTCTGTCCATCGTTTACTTTTCTGAAACAAAGAGCGGGACTTTGCCTTTTTTGGCTTCACTAAAAAACCTTAGCTCCTAAAATTTGGTGAAAATAAAATTGAAGTTTATTTTTTTAAAACTTCAGTATTTTAATTTGGGTTGAAGTAATTCCCACTAATTCCTTCAATTACAATTTGGGACCAGTTAATAATTTCTTTAGGGACCGAGTTTAGTATCTTCTCTATAGAATATGTAAATAAGGATCAAAATAAAATATCGTCTCAATACATATATCATTAGAGACGGGATTATCAAGCTTGTCTGTATATGTTGGTCTAAAAAACTATTTTTCTTGTAGTGTTAACTCTATTAGAAAAGTCTTCACTTGTTTCTTCTCAAATTTAACTATTCTTTTCTTTAAGCTGGTTTTCTTCTAAAACTGGAGATCCCTCTTTCATTGCTGCTGGTTCGGAAGTGAAAGGCTCGGCGACCGAATCGGGGGCCGGGGGGCACATAACTCTGGGAAGCACTCTCCAGGGAGACATAACAACATTTTGTCACCGCAGCTTAGGGGATTGGCCAATTAGGCTTCCCCCCACCTCATTAAAAACATATTTGATGCTTCTGAACATATGATATGAAAGAAGATGAGTCTTATTCGCCTTACCAGGCATAGTTCTTTTCCGCAGCTGACAACACTCCTCTATCGTCATGTCATGGTACAACAAGAAGGGAATAGCAAAAATCGAAAGGTTTTGTACCCAAACCCGCCATGATACATCTCTAAAGCGAAATAGCACGCGGCAAGGGTAGAGAGTCATGCTGAGTAGTGCGGCCCCAGGTAACGCCTAGTTTAGTGTAGCACCAGGGTTCCAGTTTAAAGAATGTAGCTCTAGTATCTATCCTATAATGAAAGAGCAAACAGGATTAGGGAACGATGGAGGGGCAAGAGAAAGAAGATTTAGAGCCTGTTTTGATTGACTTTGGCTTAATTTTATTTTTTTAACTTTGAAATAAGTGCTTAGAAGCATTTTGGCTTAAAACACCCACTTAATCAAGTATGAGCTACCTTATAAAAGGAGTATAAGAGAATTTGGACGGGCACTTAATCAGACATGAGTTACCGTATGGAAAAAGGAAAAATGATTTAAAGGGAATTTTACAATTATCCTCAACATTAGCTATATGATGATTAAATTTGAATATGATTATTCCAGGATAATGGCAATTTGCAGTTAATTTCACTGCAGGATTTTGTTAAAAGTAAATTATTGAAAGACTGTGTTTAATAGAAAGATATAGTTTCCGCAACAATTTTCTAAACATAGTTTTAGCAAACACTAGGAAAATCGGAAAATTATTGTCATTGATATAAGGAGAAATCAAGAAAATGAAGGGGAAATGGAGAGTTTATACATATAGGGAGGGAAATATTCATTATTTCTAATTAGGGGTGTCAAAAATGAACCCAAACATGGGTAACCTGTTTTATCCGCTCAGAATTTTAAGGGTTGGACTCAAGATAATTTGAATTGGGTTCACTTTTAACCCATTCAACCTTAACCCATTTGAAGAGAACTTTCAATTGAGCACAATTCAATCTCCAATTTCAAGTCCATTTAAACGCGTGCGACAAGATAAGGGGGCAAGAGAAGGGAGGAAGGGGGGGGGGGGGGTGGCAGAGGGAGGGGGGGGGGGGGAAGGGTGGAATTGGGAGGGAGGAAGGGAAGGAAAAAGAGAAGTGAAGGGGGGAGGGAGGAGGGGGGAAAGGTAAGAGGAAAGAGAAAAAGGGAGGGAAAAGAGAAAGGATGGGTAAGGGTCCCGTCGGGGGTGAAACAGGGGGGCGCGGGGTGGAGCTGAGGGAGAGAAAGAAAGATGTGGAAGGGGGGGAAAAAAAAGCGTCCCGGAGAGTAAAGGAAATCACCCCCACCAACTTGTGTTGGGAGGAGCGCAAAAGTAAAAGATGATTAAGATTCTCGGTGGGGCAATTAATGGAGGGACTGATTAAATTCAGGATAAATTGGGCGGGGTCTCCCCCACACGATCCCCGCACCAACCCGTGTTCCAGTAATTTGAGCCCAAAGTAAATTTAGGTGGGTCAACACCCAACATATTTCTATTCAACCCATTTTAATATTTCCAGTTTCAACTCAACCTGCCCATTTGACACTCTTGTTTCTAATTACGTTATTCGTTTAAAAAAGAATGATCCTATTTCCTTTTTAGTCTGTTTAAAAAAATGATCTCTTTTCTTTTTTGGAAACACTTTAACTTTAACTTTCCATGTGACATATTTAAGACTACAAAATTAAACACATTTTGATACATTTGATTTAACTTTAATTTAGAAGCATAAGATTAAAAAATCTTTTTTCCTTTTCTTAAATTTCGTTCCAAATCAAACTAGATTATTCTTTGTTAAACGGATAGAGTATTAATTTTGATCTTTCCTTTTTGCAAAACTGCAACAATACTCATTCAGAGTGGTGAAATAGAGAGTGTGTGTAAGGAGAACTAAAAGAGGGAAAGAGATGAGAAAGCTAATATTATTCTAGCTATAGGTTTAATGTTTTAGAAATAGCATGTAACAGACACATAACTAATGGATTAGATTACTTATCTTGAATCGTCCTTATGACTCCAAACGGCGAGTTGGAGTCACGAATGCCTTGCATAACCATGTATTAATAATCTCACAGTTGTATTGCCGGCGAAGATTATGGACCTAAAAGAGGACGTTCTGTTGAAGGAGAATTGAAGGGTTTTCATTTTTGGGTTTGGAGTATACCATGTTTCTAATCTGTTTTGGAGAAAAAAAAGAAGAGGTTTTTAGACTATTTTGATTTGACTTAAAAAACTGTTTTGGAGTAGAAAGGAGGTTTCTAGACAATTTTGACTTGACTTAAAGAAGACAATTTTGTCCTTCGTTGTCTTTTTCATCACTGGTTATAGTTAACTAATAAACTAAAAACAAGGATATTTTTTTACCTTTTTCCTATAATTTTGAAGTTCAAGATCACTAGATAATAAACAGTAGGCACATAAAGTTATTTCATAATTTTTTCTGCTTTTCCAGCCCGTGTTTGAAATCCATATTGGAGTTTCGACTATATTTTGATTCCGCTCTGCAACACTCATTCGGTGATGACACCCCAATAGAATTTTATTCATACGCAGGGCTCGAACTCGAGATCTTTGATTTACGGTAAAACACTCTAGTTATTTCATAATTAATTATAGTCTTAAAATTATAAATCTTGGATTAGATTATCGTGTTCTTCAAATGAGATAAAAAAAAATTAATTGCGGTGTAAATTTATTCTTGAATCAAGATTAGTGATATCTTTAACAAAGTGGAATGTCACTCTTTTCTCCACTTCCATTAGAAAAGTAATTATTATTTTTTTATTTTTAAATAACTTATTTTCAGAGCAAAAATACTTTTTAAAAGATTTAACTAATCAAACATAAGAAAATTGAAAAATATCATACCAAACACAGGCAATGTGAATTTGAATAAATACTACATTAATCAAGCAATGAGAATTTGAATAAATACTACATTAATCTTTGAATGTTTACTGAAACATTACATTTGTATCTGTGAATGGCATAGATATGTACCAAATGGCTACAATAATACTATTATGAACAAGTTCAATTTAAAAAATATGTAAAAACTTTATTTTATAAACTCATATAAAAGTTTTGCTTTAAACAACTAATTTTATAAAGTTCTCTATTCTTGAGATATTAAAAATATTTTTATATGTCAGTGTTGGCACAATAAGTATAAAATTACACGAGATTATAAATTATTAAGTGTCTTAATATAGTATAACCTATTGATATTATATTTCATTGGCCCAGAACGAATTTGATGTTGAAAAATAGAGATAAATTAATGCAAACATTTGTTTGTCTGCTTTATTTAGCATTATTTCTATATAGTACACTCTATCAAATGATTTCTTATCATTTTGTTGAGTGTATAAGAATGAAACTTAATAGAGTGGACTCACAAATATTTGTATTAGTTATTCTTGCATTAATTATATTTTATGCATTATTTGATTTGATGTATTAAAAATGACAGTATTGCATAATTTTTTTTTAAAGAATATTCATTTACAAAAATAGCCTCCACAAATATGATGAAAAAATGTAAAAAATAAATAAATAAACAGACAATTGAGTCTTTAACCTTGCTAATACATGGATCAAATATATAGTGTGTCATGCTACAACTTTCATGTAATAGTAATGTACAGTAGTGTGTACGACTAATGCAAGTTGTACCAGATAAAATTTTACTAATGTATAAGCTAATGGATTCATTATATCTTAAATGTTTTAAAAGGTAAAGGCGTAAGACAAACAGTTTTACTTAATATATTAAAGCGAGACGTAAGTCATGAGACAGAAGATGTAAACCCTATGAATTTAAACACTCTTACTAATCGGTAACAATAATTATTATACTTGTTCTTGATAAATTCTTTCCATTTTATTAATTTTAATGAAATTTGTATGTTGCTATTGGTGTTCTTGGGGTGAAAATGGGTGGTAAAATGGAAGCACCTTTTAAAAATATCTTTAAAATATTATTGAGATAACTTAGGAATTTTTTCTTATATAATCTTATTTTTTAAAAAAAAATGCTTCAAAGTAAGGAAAGAAATTAATCAATTGTAGAAAAGTATTAACGGAAAAGGCTCTAAAGACCCTAAGTATTGAAAATGGTACAAAATTAGCATATATCCACCTATGTGGCTCCAAACTGGCCCTTTTCACCACATATTGGCTCCAAAAGACCATCTGTTAATCACCTTTGGATTCAAAATTGACCACTTTTAATTGTTTAAAATTAAACCTTTAAATATTTTTTAAAAATACTTGCGTTCAAACTATTGATTAGTAATTGTAATTTATTAATATATTTATAACCAACCCACTACCCCTCATTACTAACTAACCTCACTCAATAATGATCCCATTATAATATCAAAATCGTCAAAAACATACTAAACACACGATGAAATAGGATTCCTGAAAATGACATCCAAAATTATTCGAGCCGAATCGAACCCAATTAAATTTAGGTTGAGACGCGTATTTAGATAGGACACTTTAAAAAATTAATTAGAAAATTTATGATTAAAGGTTAACAAGTAATACATCTGAATTAATCATTGCACCTTTCTGTAAATATAATTTATAAATATTTATGATTGGTTTAAACCGTTGATAATTATTTGAAAAAGTTACCTATGAACGTAACATCAACATAATTGGACGTTAAGAATAATTTAAGATGAAATAGTTAGATTGTAGTTATCGGTGATTTTATTTAGCCACTGAGTGTATGATAATTTTACTTTATAATTTGTAAAAAACCAACTCAATTGGCAGTAGTTGCATTAAACAAAGTGACGGGTTTATTAAGCGGAATTTAATAGTAATGGGTGGGTAATGATTGATAATAAATTATTATAAGAAGTTTAATTATAACAAATAGGTGAGCACCACGTATTTAAAAAATATTAAATAGTTTAAATATAAAACATGTTAAATATGTGGGTCATTTTGAACCAAAGGTGGAGACAAGGGTATTTTGGGAACCCAATAGGTGAGTGGAAAGGGGTTATTGTGGAGCACAATAGGTGAGGATAGATGGTTTTAATTTCTGTACCAGTTTCAATACTTTGAGGGTTATTTAGCCCATTTTCTGATAATTAAAAGTAGATTGTCCCAATGTTATCGATCCAACACACTCAAACAAAAGTAAAGATAATAGAAATGATGTAATTGTCCAATTCAAATCTTCAGTCGGGCGGGTGGTGGGCTGGGGGGGTGGTGGGGTACCATACTCTAACACCTAAGGAGGGAAAAATTTTTTTTTCCTCGATTTCCAAACAGTTAAAGTCATAGGAAGATTAAGAAAACTGGAGATAAAATAACATTCGCGAGATTTTATAACATAAAGATTTTTTTTATGATTTAAGTTAAGACTTGTAAAATTATTAACACTCCCACGGATCTAGTCTAAACCTATACAATAGCTTCTAAGGTAACACTTAAAAATATAGTAACAAATGACTCACCTTCCACTACGGGAAATGATGAGTAGAAGTTATTGGAGATTGTCTTCGTCTTCACCTCAGAAACATCATTGACCCTACAACAACACTATACCAAAAGGCATAGCAAAAGTATTATCAATACAAAACATGTACTGGTAGACATCATCGGTCAATTCGATATCCATCACATAATATAAAGTAATAAATTAGTGGTAAACGTGCAACAAAAAAGTATACCCTCCAACCTTTGTACTTCGACCTTTAACTTTCCTATATACCTTAAAACATATTAGCATCCTTGACTCTTACCCTTGGTCACTCTGATCTTGATTTTAGGTTAACCATTATAGCTCATAGAAAAGTCCCTGAATACAACCACGACCAATCATGACAATTACTATAAACACACCCGCATCACTACTCAACCCTTGACCCCATAGTACATTCTATCAAAGATTGCTAATCATTTCAATATGAACCCCTTTCTAAGGTAATGTCCAACTACTTTAATGTTTATGACGGGAACGACACTTCACTTCTCCACTTCTAAGAACACCGACAACCTCTCCAAAGTAACACTTAGTACACCTGAACCCTTAGTCTCCACTTACCATATCACATTCCGATTTGGATCTAACCATTCACAGTTTGTTTAGTGACAAGATATATAGAAAGTAAACACGACACAATAATACACATATACATAATGCATAATTCAATGTTCTTTCAAGAGAGACATACATTTCCAATATCAACAATTACTCATGAACATAGTAATCACCAATGATTCTCTCATGGATCTCACACCCAAACTGTTAGTGTGTTGGAACGTGCCACCGATTCAATATACATGTGTCAGAATGTGATACCCGATCCAATATATGTGTCGAAACATGACACCTGATCTAGTCAACATAATCACAATCACACCCATGATAAACAATGTTCACAGTCATACAATCAATCAATGGTTTCATGACATGTAATTATTCATATACATATACTCATTTGCATTAGTTTCGATTCATATTCCCCTATCACATACATACATGCATACAAAGAAGCAAATAACCAGGATCTATCATACAAATAGAAAAGCAACCATCACGTGTCCTAGTTCACAAAAAAAAGACTTTTCCTCATGACACACATCATCTTGAGAAACTTGGGTACATGTACAATCCTCCCTTTCCGATGCCCGAAGGTCTACCCATGAATGCTACTGTTAATGAAAAATATACTATGCAGTGAGCACAAATTTACTAATACTCAAGTAAATAACCCTAGCCTACCTGGGCGCCAAGTAGCTGCACGGGATTAGGGCTCCAATCCTGGTTTTTGGACCTTGTAATGGTGGATGACCGAGAACACACAAGCTATCATCATCCTTGAGCTAGAAATCTCTTCCTCATTCTTTCCCTATCCTAGAGCAGCCTTTTGAGGGTTTCTGGGTGATCTTCGCTTGTTTTGGGTGTTTCGGGGAAAAAGAGATAATAAGATTTCGCATTATTTAAGTTTTGTTCTGACCATCCCACATAGGCGTTCCCTGTCGTGCTGGAGCACCCCAACCTTACCAGCATTTGTCCCGCTCTGCGGGGGATGATGGCCCAGTTCTCCTGACGTTTTTCTTCCTAAATAATGACAAATATATATATTTGTTCACCCATAGATCTATCATATTCAATTTTCGTATGATATGTATTTTAATCAACACACTTTATATTTAGTATTATATATTTACAATATATACACATTGTAGGGCAATTAAAATTTTTAATTTCTAATAGGGCCAAATAAAATAAACAAAAATCCATAACTTGTGGGTTTTTTTCCCCTCAGGTACCTAACTATGAAGTTTTCTACCGATATCCGAACCATCCAATATTTAGGCCTGTGAAAAAGTGGGGGTGGATGGGGAACCAGAGTAGGGGAGGGCAGGGTGAGAGAGAGGAGACTGAGGGGTGGGCCAGAAATCAGCAGGCCAAGGAGGAGGAAAATGTTCGACAAGAATGGGTGGTCGGGACGGCAAGGTCAGGGGCACCACATTTTGTAGAAAAAAAGGAGGACAACCACATAGTGGGATCTTACGCCGGGGGATCAAAAATGCAGGACAATAGGAACACCCGGGAGGCATGTACAAGAGCCAAGCGAGCAAACGCAGCCAAACAAGGGTTGAAAAGGAATAAAGGAGGAGGGGGCAATGTATGCAATGGACGAAGGAGGCGGCGGATGCGGAGGAGGTGTATGAGTTGAAGGAGGATGATGCTGGATGAGGAAGGAGGAGGAGGAGGAGGAGGGAGGAGAGGAGGAGGAGGAGGAGGAGGAGGAGGAGGAGGAGTAGGAGGATGAGGAGGAGGAGGTAGAGGAGGAGGAGGAGGAGGGGCGGAGGGAGGAGGATGAGGAGGAGGAGGAGGAGGAGGAGGAGAGGATGAGGAGTAGGCGGAGGAGGAGGGGAGGAGGATGGATGAGGAGGAGGCGGAGGAGTAGGGAGGAGGGAGGAGGAGGAGGAGGAGGAGGAGGGAGTGAGGAGGGAGGAGAGGCGGAGGAGGAGGAGGAGGAGGAGAGAGGAGGTAGGAGGAGGAGGAGGGCGGCGGAGGAGGAGGAGGGGAGGAGGAGGAGGAGGAGGAGGGGAGTGAGGAGGAGGATGAGCGAGGAGGAGGGGAGTGAGGAGGATGAGGAGGAGGAGGAGGGACAGGATGAGGGAGTACGTATGTAGTGAGGGGAGGGAGGTAGGTAGGATGGAGGAAGAGGAGGAGGAGAGGAGGGATGAGGAGGAGGAGGGAGTGGAGGAGGAGGAGGTAGGAGGAGGAGGAGGAGGAGGAGGAGGAGGAGGAGGAGAGGAGGAGGAGGAGGAGGAGGAAGGAGCGAGGAGGAGGAGGAGGAGGAGGGAGGCGGAAGAGGAGGAGAGGAGGAGGAGGAGGATGGAGGAGGAGGATGGAGGGGAGTAGGAGGGGAGGAGGAGGAGGCGGAGGAGGAGGACGGAGGAGGAGTAGGAGGAGGAGGAGGAGGGAGGAGGAGAGGGAGGGTAGGAGGAGGAGGAGGAGGAGTGGGAGGAGGAGGAGGGAGGAGGAGGAGGAGGAAGGAGGAGAGGAGGAGGGGCGGAGAGGATAGAGGAGGAGGAGGAGGCGGAGTGAGGAGGAGTAGTGAGGAGGAGGAGGAGGAGGAGAGGAAGAGGAGGGAGGAGGAGAGGAGGAGGATGAGGAGGAGGAGGAGGAGGGATGAGGAGGAGGAGGAGGAGGAGGATGGGATGGAGGAGGAGGAGGAAGGAGGAGGGATGAGGTGAGGAGGAGGAGGGGGAGGAGGAGGTAGGTAGGAGTGAGGCGAGGAGGAGGAGGAGGATGGACGGAGTGGAGGAGGAGGAGAGGAGGAGGATGGAGAGAGGGGAGGAGGAGGAGGAGGAGAGGAGGCAGGAGGCAGGAGGAGGGGAGTATGGAGGAGGAGGAGGGAGGAGGAGGTAGGAGTAGGAGGCGGAGGAGGAGGAGGAGGAGCGGAGAGAGGAGGAGGAGGAGTGAGGAGGAGGAGGAGGAGGAGGAGGAGGAGGAGGCGAGGAGAGGAGGAGGAGGAGGCGGAGGAGGAGAGGAGAGGAGGAGGAGGAGGAGGAGGAGGAGGTAGGAGGAGGTAGGAGGAGGAGGTAGAGGAGGAGGAGAGGAGGAGGAGTGAGGAGAGGAGGAGGAGGAGGCGGGGAGGAGAGGAGGAGAGGAGGAGGTAGGAGAGGAGGGGAGGAGGAGGAGGAGGGAGGAGAGTAGGGAGGAGGAGGAGGAGGAGGAGGATGGAGAGGATGAGGGAGGAGGAGGAGGAGGGGAGGAGGTAGGCGGAGGGAGGAGGAGGGAGGAGGATGGGAGAGGAGGAGGATGAGAGGAGGAGGAGGAGGAGGAGGCGGAATGAGGAGTGAGGAGGGAGGGAGAGGAGGGAGGAGGAGGAGGTATGAGGCGAT
>JAKWJA010002498.1:27936522-28162698 GCA_027704765.1 Solanum habrochaites | reverse complement strand
CCGTATTTTCAAATTGATGAGACCGATCTCAAGTCAATCTTAGAAGACACAACACCTTGTAACTGAATCAACAATCTCAATCGAGGAAGAGGATACTTGTTCTTATGGTCACCTGTCAACTGCCGGTAGTTCTATGCACATCCGAAAACTCCCTCCCCCTTTTCTTTACAAACAAACCAAAACCGGAGCATCCCCAAAGATGCACTGGTCGAATGAAGGCCCTTGCCAACAACTCTTGATTGGGCTTTTAACTCGTCTTAACTCCGCGGAAGCCTTCTAATAAGGGGGTAGAGAAATGGGGGCGAGTCCCGGTTCAAGCTTCAATACAGAAGTCAATCTCCCTATCTGGTGCATAACCAGGAGATCTGAAGAGGAAACGACAATCCAGCAACCTACGTCACGACCACCGAACCGACTCAATCGAAGGTAACTTGGGTAGCGTCATCCTTGAGATGTGCCAGAAAGCTAAACCCTTTACCTAACCTTTTCTTAGCACGAAGAAGGAGATGATGACCACCCGGATTGGAAGTGAGTCACCCTCCCACACTAACGGACTTTCCCAGGCTGGCTAAATCCCCAGCTTATGCATTACATCCAGATCGCAATTGCGGAGAAAGCAAGTCATCCCCGAATTACATCAAAATCACCATTTCTAAGATAACCAATCTACATAAGTGTGTTGCCTCCCCACAAAGTTCACTAAACAAACTATATACCTTTTCAACTAACCCAAACTCCCGCACCGGAGTAGAAACATGAAATAGGTATATCAAGTAATTCATAATGTAGATTTAGACCATTAGCAAAGGAGGACCGATACAGAAGAAAATGTGGAACCAGGATCGAACATACAAGAAGCCCATGCAATCACAACCAGAAGATTACCTGTGATACGAAATCATATTTCTCCCCTCCCTCCGCCTCGTGATCTCCCAGGAACATCAAACATGGGCCCTTTTCGTTTGTTTTGTCCATTGCCCCTACAGTGTTTGTGATGTTCGTGGCTCCAGTTTGCCCATCACCTCACCGTTTTGGGTGACCACCAATACCACCAACCCTCGACCAAACCACGCCCTCTCCAGAATAACAGCCTTGTCCATGACCCCTCTACCTCTAACTGTTGGGGTCTATCACTCTGTCTGGACAATCCTCTTGATATCCCATTCTCCGTCCCCACAACCATCAACACGCTCTACGGATTCACGCATAGGTCTCGCAGAGAAATGTGACCGTTCTGAGGTGGACCCCCAACTACAGTCTTGTAGTGAAGACTGAAAGGGTCGACCTGAGTAACCCTTCCGGAACCCTGTCCCTCCGAGAGTAGAACCTTAAACCTCACTTCCCGTTTCGAAACCTCTTTGCTGTCGACGCCGTGGTGTTCATCGGCTTCACTCCTTCCACCGTCTATACTGTACGAAATCTACCACTTCTTGGAAGGATGTTTGCCGTAGCGCACCTGTAAGGCGAAATCCAACTCTGATCTAACCCCTTCACAAACGGGCGAATCGCCTCTTGTGGACTGAAACAGAGTTGGGTGGGAAAGCATATCTGGATATTCACAAAACTTAGCCTTCCTGTTACATTTACCGACCATCCTAACTAACCTTGCTCTACGCTCAAAAACTCATCCTTTTCCTATCCCTCAAGTAAACTGGGGATTCCTTTCAAAACAAATTAGAAATGAGGCCCAAGTCATAGGTGGTGTGGTGTGCCTCGATGTTGACATCAACATGTGACCCCCAACCCGCCACCAACTTTGGCGTTCCCCTGAAACTGATAACCTCACCGAACTCACACCAACCCGTTCTAAACTATATCCCATCTTGTGTCGTAGCTCATGACATCAACCAGAAAATCAGTAAGCATCCCATATTCTGCACCCTTAAGCACTGGAGGTTACAATTTCAGAACTTACTGAAATTCATCGTGCGGATCATTGTGTCCATTATAGGCCAGTAGTCAGACGTGGAACGTGCCTATCCAATGGGCATCCATACGAGGAGCCATAGTGGCTTGCAATTTTGTATCCTCTTGAAATGTACCTTCTGGTTGTTTGTGCCGCACACATTGGGGGTCCTGACCCTGGTCATACACCCCACTAGCTCAGCGGACACCTATTGATCCTCCTGTGGTCGGGTTGGGGTGGCATTTCCTCATTGCTGTCCTTGTCCTTTCTCCTCCATCCTCCCTTCCTCTTATTACTCTTCCTCATCGGTGGAGAGTTTCCAGCCCCTAGTACCAGATGGTGGCTAGGTGCTCGATCCTCCTTCCCCTAGAGGCGTCCTCACCTGACCGTCTACCGCCCCCGCGGCCTCTGCCATTTTCCACTTCGAGCTATCACCCCAGTGCTGGCTCGATGCATCTTGGTCTTGCTGATATTGATGTGGCGTCGTCGTTGCTCTAATTTCTAACCATCTGCGAAATAGTGAAGATGGTCAGAATACCAATTTGTATCACACCTAGATACCATTGATCCAAGTAATAAGCAGAAAGAAATAAAGAAAGAAGGAATTTTCCTATAAGTCTTATAGCCTCTCAACGAAAAGTAAAGTCGTCCCCTACCTTTCTTTAAGACCCTACTAACCTGTTCTTGTGTGATTAGAGCCACGAACCAATGCTCTCGATACCAAGTTTGTCACGACCCAAAACCGAAGCCGCGACTGCCCGCACATTTACCCTCCTACGGAGAGCGACACCAACAATCTAAACCTTATCATTTCAATTTAATATCAACATAAACAATGCGAAGACTTAATACTCATAATAAAAAGACAATTCAATAACTTCTAAATTCCAACTTCTATTAATTCTCCAAAATCTGAAGTCATCATCACAAGAACAGTCTATGTAAATTTACTAACATCAGAGTATTCTAAGAAGCTAAACAAATAAAAGTAGTCATGCCGAAACTTCAAGGCATCAGACATGAGAAGTAGATCCATCCAAGCTAGAAGCATTCGCTACCCTGAGATCCTGTATGACAAAGAGAAGACCTTGTCTGAACTACTTTGAAGGTAGAAGATGAGGCACGTTTGCTCACTCACAATAAATCAAAAGGAAACATAAAAGTAGGGGGTCAGTACAACCACAATTACTGTATAGGTATCATCGGCCAACTCAGGAAATATAAAACAAGTATATATCAAGTAACTCATAAAATCCACTAAGTGTCCTGTACAGCAGGCATTTAACAATTACCATAGTCCGCCCCCCCGTGTTTTACAACACACGCACATCATGAGGCTCACCTCCTCCTCATCATACCTCGTTTGGGAAACATGTCTTTAGAGTGGAGATATGGTATCTTCAAGTGCATTATATATTTACTCTCGTTCGGTACTGACACTCCGCTCCTCATTCTATCCTGGTGCCGGAACGTGGCACCCGATCCCTATCTATCCTGGTGTCCGGAACGTGACCTCCGTCCCATATTCTATCTTATACCGGGAACGTGGCCCCGATCTCATAATACTATCCTGGGGTCGGAACGTGACAGACTCTACCTCATATTCTATCCTGTTTCGAAACGTGCACCCTATCCCCTAATCCCACTACTTTCGTCATTAAGCCTTCTTTAATACTAAGGCATCATCAGCATTAACAAAGTAATTAGGGTTTTCTTCAAGATTTAAGATTCAATAGCTTCATCATGCGCTTTATTTTATCACAAACTATATAATCTATAGAGAAATGCATGCTACACCAATTAATCATATAAGACTTAATAATACTAAACCCAAACACATATCATTCCTATTAGAGTTACTACGAATGTAAAAAAAAAAAAACCATAACCTACCTCCACCGAAGAACGTGATCAAGACCAGCAAATTTCTCATTTCTTGTTGTCCCTCTTCGTTCTCTCTGCGCTGCTCTCTACTCGTTCTCCTCTCTTTTTCTTTCTGTTTTTCTTATCAAACCTAAACCCTCTGTCTTTAACCTAAGTATCGATAATTAATTTTACAAGATGGCATCTGTAATAATCCACTAATTAACTAAGGTTCCTACCTCTTTTAACCCCCAAGTAATTAGACTTTATTACCTTAAACCCTCTTAACTTTTAATTAAAGTAGAATAGTCAAAACGTCCCTAAAACTGTAAAGAACTCCTACCCAGACTGAGGGATTACGCAAATAGCCTGTGACGGCCCGTCGGTGAGGTCCGTCGCCTCAGCCTATTTTTCCAGAAATAAAATCTGCTGCTCAAAACGACTAAACAGGTCTTTACAATATGATTGCCTTTTTAGACTATATAGGTTGTAAATTTAACACTACCTTTCCTTTCCTAGTCCTTGTGCCTAAATAATTCCTAAAAAAATTTAGATAAGGTTTACAATAGTCCTTTTCTTCTACTAAATGTATTATTCCGTTATTAACAAATATCTGAAAACTTTTGTAAATGTCCTAAATGTCTTTTATATTTCCTACTATCCTAAAATATCATCTACCTATACTAAAACAAATCTTATATTCTCCAATATTTTTACATCCAGTTTCCTTTTGAAAAATTGGAGGTGCTGTTTTTTAACCAAAGACATTACTAACAACCATCGAAATGTCCTCAGGACAGGTTAAAAGCATCCATATCTTATACTGTCTGGATGCATTTTATTTGCCAGTATCCTAATTTACAATCAATTTAACTAAAAAATTGTTTTTCTTGTATCTATTTATTTAATTTCTGTTTTGTCCTGGTAGTTTATGATCCGTCTGTTCTAGTGTTGTTCTATTGAATCTTTTGTAATTTATAACCAATCTATCTAGCTTTTTCCCCTAATTATTTCCACTATGATTTTCCCTTATCCATAAAATGCTGTTGACGCATGTTTTGAAGTAGATCTCTTATTACTACCCTAACTCTAACGTGTCTGTCATTTGTATCTAAAATCTTCTAGATCTGATTTGTAGCTTCTATTGAAGGCTGTTTTTTATTATAGATTCTGGAGTTATTTGGTCTAGTTTACATACTGCATGAGTGTTTCCCGGCATATGTTAAGGGCTTTTCCCTATGATTTCTATTTGATCTAGATTTTACTATTTAATCTAGTCTTGCTGATTTTTTATTTCTCCTATTCTTTTTATTCCTGGTCTTGAAATAATAGCTCTTTATCCATTTCTATGAAAACAAATTTTATAATTATTTCGCATATTGTTATTATTATTTCCGTCGTCTTCTCTCTTTTCTAGTTATTTTCATATAATGATATTACAGTATTTTGGACATCTTATATTCATTTTCACAATTTTCAACACATTATTTCTTTTGTTCTATTTAGTATCATTTTGTTAGTCAACTGAAGTATGTTGTATTCTCTAATAATATCCTCTTTGTGTTATTAAAGTTCTCCTCTATTATATAGTATAAATCTAGATCCGACACCATCTATCCTTATGGTCAGGTCTTCATTAACCCATGGTTTTATCCATTTTATACGGTGGGGCTTATAAAATTTCGAACAAGTATTTTAAGAACTTATGTTGCTTACTATGGTAACCCTCTGTCTATATAGATTAATTTGTTCCATCCATCTGCTAGCTGCAATGGTTTTTCTAAGTCTTTATTTAGTTTGCTGGAGGTACAATTTTTTTATTTAATACTTTTGGTACATCCTGAATCTATTAATGCTAAGGTCTCTTTTCATACTTCCAATTTTTGAAGTGTTGGGGCCTAATATTTAACAGTATTTATATTTTTGTTATTCATTACATAGCAGGCCGTAAATTCTTCATTCATTTATTTTTCTTGATTATCTGTTGATTGTGTTCCTGTTTAATTTTTTTCTCTTTTTCTAACCTTAACTACTTCTTTCTTCTAATTCTTTTATTTTTGCGTTCTGCTATTATTGTTAGGTTTACTAAGTGGTTCATTTTGTGTCAATAGTTCCTTGTCCTCTTTTGAGTTATTATTCCTAATTGGTGTCTAACATTTTATACTCCTTATTCTATAAGCATTTTATATACTTTAGCTCTTGTATGTTTGGCTTGGGTACCATTTACTCCACCCAGTTGCATGATTACTAACTAATCTTGTATCTTTTTCAAATTCATGTTCACATTCTATTATATCATAAGCTTTATTTTAGATTATCCTATATTAAGTCTTCTATCCTATTATCCCTATTTCTTAATCATTTCTTCTCCTCTGAATTAGAAGAATCTTCTCTTGTTATTTTCGTCTACTATCAATACTGACTATAGATAAATAAACTTTGTGTTTTCATTGTCTGACATATATTCATCTACATTTATAATCTTCATTAAATTCTTCTACTAGTTGTGCATTTTTTTTGGGTTTTAGCATTATATCTTTTAGGCAATTATTTGCTAAATTCTAATACTTCCACATGTAAACACTAGCTTTGTTATAATTTCTATCTTTTCTATACTTTAACCATGTCTATCTCCTATTTAGATATGGTTTCCTTGCTGAGGCTTTTCTAAGAAAATATCCGTTATATTATATCTCTTATTATTTTTGGGATTGGATTTTTTAATACCTTTTCTCTTTGTATATTGTTCTTTTAATCATAACTTGAGTTGTATATTACATCGTACAGAAGTTCATTTCATTTTGTTTTAGTTGTTTTTGTATCTGTAGATTAGTACATTTTTCTTTTCTCTTGTATATCTCCATTATATGTTGTATTCTATGTCCATTGACGCATTTGCTTGAGGATTTTGAGCTACGTCCATCTCTTTAGTCCATCACTTCATTTCTCTACCTAAAGCATCCTGGTAATTATTAAATCATTTTACCTAAGGTCTTGGTCAAAAGCATTTCCACTTATTGACAATATTAGAATTCGTCATTTAAAAAATTCTTTATATAGTCCCAAGTACTTATGCTTAATTGTTCTAAAATTTTATTACTGCATTTCTTCTTTGTAAAGCTGATTAATCACTATTGGGTCTTTCTCTACTGTTATTAAGGTTTATTTATTTTATTTGTAAAGTTATATGGGTTAGGTCTAATGATACGTAAGTATTTAATCTGATGGGAATTCTCTTTTATAATAAGCTTCCATAAAGCTTTAGTTGATTCTCTAAGAAAGTTTTCTAAATAATTTATAGCATAGTTTCCTTCTCCTGCATCAGTTTCTGTATAAATTTTTTATGAATCGCTAACTATATCCGTTCCATAAGTCTATTACTGAGTTTCCATCTTTGGGATCATGTGGCTGCTATATGTCAAATTTTCCTTTACTTCCTTCTCTTGGAGTCTATTGGTTCTGCTATAGGCATCTTTTCCGCATATGTTTTAATATCTATGTTGGAGTCATATCCTTGTCTGTATACTCGTCTACGTGGGATATTTCCTGTCTATTGTCTGCAGTTGTCCTTTTCATTTGTATCTTTTGAATGGACACTAGAACTAGCTGTTTTTCCATTAAGTCTTTTGAACTACTTATAGATTCTAGCTCAGAGATTTCACTATCATCGTCTTGTATTTGTTTCCATTATATTATTGCTTTTATCTAATTTTTTCTTGTAAAGTCTTTTTTCTAATCCTATAGTCCTTTATTATCAATTCCTTTGTTCACATATTTTAAACTGGAGATATTGTTTTTATTCCCCTCTCAAATTTATGTCTTTTAGTTACATCCTTACATGTAAAAAGTCTATTTCTATGTTCTTGCATATTTCTTTTGCTTTTTCTAGAGCTATATCTACTCTACTGCATAGTCTTCTTCTAGTGTTTTATTTTCCTTTCAATTCCTTCTAAAAGGCATTTCTTCTATAGTACTTGCTTCTTCAAGTCTTTTTTGAGCTCATAATTTTACTAATCTTTAAATCTCATTGAAGGTTCTCCTTTAGAATTTGGGGTATATATTAGGTGAACATCTGTGTTAATGCTGCATTTTTCTTTACAGTCTCCTAACTTCCATTCTCAATCCTGCATATTCTCAGTCTATTTTTTATTGGTTTTATTCGCTTTAATCCCGCGATTCCATTACTTCTACTACATATTTATCTGTTAGTTTAAAATCTAGTATTACTATATCCTGTCATTTTTCCTAGGAACCTACACATATTAATAAATTTTTTCCACTCTCATTTCTTCAATCCTTTAGTTTGTATTCCTTTCTTATTTGGGTTCAAAATTCCTTTTAATTCTCATAAAGTTCCGGGACGTATGTAGAAAATTCCTCCATTATTGTCATTCTACTTCTGGTAAGTCCTATAATGCCCTTTTTTAATATCTGACCTCTATTATCGTATATCGTATTAATGGTCTTTGTTCCTAGATTTTTTTTTGGGTTAATCCTTTAATTCCTATACCGTATAATCCTATATGCTTAAATCTTTTGTAACATCTTGTATTTCTTTTATAGATTCAGCGTTTACTAATAGAAAATATTAAGTGGTTAATGATACCTGACTTCTTATCCTTAATACTGATAATTGCTCTTCTCTAATATGTCTATATTGATTAGTGGAATTTGTATTGGTATAATACTCTTGGGTGTTAAATAATTTTAATAATTGATTTTGTTAAAAAATTGTATATCTTTATCTGTGTGCTATTATTTCTCCTAATTGTTATTATTTTCTTCCTTTGTCCTTCTATTTAATATTCTTGATTAAAGTTATTACTATCCATGTTTGTAGAATAGCTTTTGGTCTTGGTCCTTTCTTCTCTTGATCTAGTTGAAAAATGTGCGCTTTTTTTCTGTTCTTTTTAATTATTTTTTCTTTTTGTGAGGAGTAATTCTTTCTTCTATTTAGCTTTTCTATTAGTTCTCCTATTCCAAGTTTTATCTATATTCCTTATTTCAAATGTTCGTTATAATTTTGTCTATCTATTATTTAGTGATAATAAAAGGATATTATTATATTATTTTGTTGTATAATAATTTGTCTGATTTTGAGATGGATCAATTATTTATAATCTGATGGGAGAGTTAATAATTCTTTTTCTATTAATTTTGTTGCTTCCTTATGGATTTCTTGATTCTATCATGAAGAAACTATTTCTTTATTAAATTCTAATTCTGTCCTTTATGCTATGTTCTGTTTAAGTAGTCTAGAGTATTTTTCTATCTGTCTAAGAAAGCTGTTTCTGTCTGCTTTTCTCTGCTTATTTTTGTATTTCTTCTTTGTTCGCGTTATAATCTTATAATTTAGTATTTGATTTCTTTTAATGTGTCGCTAATTAATTATCAGGTCTATTAGGAGTATTGATTTGAGTATCTTCTGTAGGTAAATATGATGTCCGTTGCCACAGTTACACTGAATGTACTGTCTGGTTTTACTCTTTGAATCTTTTTCTATTTTTGGATCTGCAAGTCAATAGTCCTAGATTTTTTGATGAAGCTATTTTTACTATGTATTAAATGGGTTATCCTAATGTATTTGCGTTGTAATTTTTCGTAAAATATATTATTCTTCTAATCACATATTCTATATCAATGCAGTCTGTACTTTCCCATTTTAAACCGTTTTATAGCATCATTGTTATCAGTCCGTGTTCAACATACTTATTTTTTGGACAAAAATTCGTGTTTCCATATTATATAATATATATATATATAATATATATATATATAAAAGCTTCTATATATTTGCTTTTCTTTTTAATCTTTTCTTAGCTCTATATGTTTTTGATAATCTTATTTTATTATTAGGAAATCTTAACAAACCTCCAAAACAGGCATAAGCTTCAATAATATGTTTTAGTGGATTTTTCTGTTCTTTAAGATGTTTTTACTATTTGTGTTCTAAATTTCTAGTTCAAGGAAATAGAATCAAATATTAGTTATTTCTCTTTTATTACTAGTTATTTTTAAGTCTTCAGTAGTCGATTTGCGTTAAAAAAGAATTCTTTTTGAGTTCGTTTTTAAGTGTTCTTATATAATTTTAAGTTTTTTACGTGGTCTTCATTCTCATATACTACTCCTATAGAAGTTCATAATAGTGATTATTTTTTATTAATCTTTAATCTTTCTAATTACTTCTTCTTTTGTCTCAAATTCTATTTGCTTAGTTCTTCGCGAATTTTTTTATATTTTGTCTAAGGATTTCTCGAAGTGTCTTTACTGAATTCTATATTAGTAGTTAAAGGGTCTAACTTTAAATGTATATCCTTTCTGTATCATTACCCTAATGACAGAACAATAAAAGTTTTCTATCCCCATTATAAGCACAAAGAAAAAAAAGATGACAGAAAGCAAAAAATATAGATGGAACAACCGCAAGGACCATAGTTTGTGCATTACGACGGCTCAAATAAGGATGACTAATTTAGGGTGTGGCTTTGGCTTTGGTGGTAGTGGGGGAACCAGTTTTTTTTTGCGGGGTAAGGGAGGGGAGGATGAAGACGGGGGATTTGTAATTGGTGTTCAAGTCGTGGCAGAAGAGAGGTGTCTAATGACCAGAAAATAACCCCCCCCCCCCCCACCCCCAAACCCCGCCCCCCCCACCCCCAGCCGCCCATCCCCCACCTGCTCCTTTCTATTGAAGAAAAAGAAAAATAGAATCTATCATACACACTTGGATAATAATCCACTTTGAAGAGGGAAAAGAAATAGCATTTCTTTTGGAGGAGTTCAAAAATATTATGATGGCTCCATTGCTTTGTATGTTTTTTTTGTGTATGTGTAATTCAGCATTCCAATATACACTTTTGAACAAAGTTTATTTAATATATATTAGATAACATACTAAAAATTTATACAATATTATAAAAATATGCTTTTTAAAAAAGTAATTGATTACTCCGAATAAAATTTATGTTCTATTATTAAGATTATATGTTATTAATACGAAGATAATATAAATTAACCTTATATATTCTGCATACAATTATAAAATTGATTATACTATTTTATTTTATTAGTAGAGTTATTTTTTTTCTTTTTTCACTTGAAGACTGATTGAGTACTATTTAGTTCCCTTTCACCATCTTACATCATTCAACAAAGATTCAGACCAAGAAAAGGCTTCATACCAGCACGTCTGAGTAGGCCCCACACTTACACGTGAAACATACAAACAAATTAACACTAATTAACATTGTCATCATTTTGTCAAATTAGAAAAAAGCACACATCCAACATCATAATAATAGTCTTGAACAGGATAATTAGAAATTATCAATATTTCCACTATTATGCCAAGAAGGTATGTTGACGGAGAGGAGTATGCTTTGAGCAAAATCCCTCTTATATAATAGTAGAATATTAAGAGGTCTAAACTAGTTGGTCTGGTTGCTTGAAATTCATTAAACAAATAACAACTAGGATTAGTCATAATCTAGTTATGACATCTGCAAAAGGAAAAAAAACAATAATTTCACAAATATGAGGTCACGATTAAAAAGAAATTGTGACCGGCGCTAAGAGGAAAGAATTCCAAAATCAAGCATTAATATAATCTACAGAAAATTGTGAAGAGTTTCCTTTATTTTTAAACATATTCAGTTATTCCTTGTCTTAGAAATCAACAATACAACTAAAAACTTTGCTAACGCATGACACAATATTAAATAACAATTCAATCGCCACACAATTATTTCAATTCTTCTCCAATTACAAAAAGAAGTATAAAACTAGTCACTTGAATACAATAGGAAGAAATAATCATGACTCTGATAACAAATTGAATGAGTCTAAAAGTTTTAAAAAATATATATAGCAATTCGATAAATCTCTTGCCACGCAAAGCAATATGGGGCTCACCAGATGTTGTCAAATCACACCCTCTAGTTAATGAAATTATCGTTAATACCACCTGAATTCTCTGTATAGACATTTATCAAGGAGTGATACACTAGCTCAGTGAATAATAATACTTAACCACTACCGTTTTAATAAGGGACAAGTTAGAAAATATGCTAGTATGATAATCAAAATTTTTGAAATATGGTCGTTCATAACCTACAATAATTCAACATCGTATTTGCCGCATGTAAGCAATATTTTAATCAAGGAAACCGGGTATGATTATTACCTCAACTATGTCATTTGGGCTGATCTACGCCCGCTTATAAAAAGTGTCTCAGATGCCCTTACGGTTACAACCGCCACACATACCCCTACCTTTACAAAAATGCTCCCATGATACCCTTCATTTACCGGAAGTTAAAATATTATTTTAAATTTAATATTTGTTTTACTTCTACATTTTTTTTTTAAATTATTAGGGGTATATATGATTCTCTATCAAAGTTCAAGGCATATTTTTAATTTTTTTTTGTCATACAATAAATTATTTTGACTTCTTTTATTATAATTATTGGTGAGTTTCTTATTCTTATATTATTTTTTTCATTCCTTAGTTAAAAGAAAAAATTAAAATATATTTTTTTTTGTGTGTATTGTGTAATTTCATTCTCGTAGTCAGCAAAAATTTTGGTCACTACAATAAGTTTTTACAGAATATTAGTGAAACATAAATAACTTTGATTATCAAAATAATAATATAAATTAGTCCTTGGAATAAAAAAATCAAAAAAAATATGTTTGACGAGGATTAAATTTACTCATATGAGATAATATTTTTTAGAAAATAAAAATAAAAATTAGAATTAAATTATTATTTTTTCATTTATGTTAAAAAGAGGAAAGGGTAGATGTAGTCATTGTTTACAATAGGGTAATTCATGAGCCACTTTTATAACGATGGGTATATCAAGCTCTAATGACAAGTTGAGGGTATATCAAACCTTTTCCCTTATATAAAACGAGTATTACACTGAGAAAACACTTCATTCCATGTCAAATCTTATATTTGGGAGGTTTCTATGTAATTAGTGTGGTCTTCTTCTTTAAGAAGTAACTAATACAGTGAACTCCTCATAAAGTTGTTAAATATCCATATTGGTAGATCCCTACTCAAGGTATATCAGTAACGATATGCTAATTCTACCTTTCCCACTTGCAAGGGTTATATCAATAATCTGTAACTACAAGATGTACATGTCTAACGAACCTGTCGTTATTTACGAGATTCATCAAGGTCTACTTTCAATTACACTTTTCTTTGGAATTAGTAGAAACATTTCTAATTGTTATAAGGCAAGTGCTTATCAAATCATAGTATATAAAACTTACACCGAAATCATATGTCAAAATATTTTTTTCATAATTTTTTTTACCCTTTACTGCATATTACTTAATCACAAATCAGCAGACACGCAAGACCTTCTAGAAGCCATAACTACGTCGTTTGCTTTGTCACCTCCAGGTTGGGTGTTTCTTGTCGTCTTCTTGGAATGTACATATGAACTCTACACAGTGTCTATTCACAACAAAGTCAATATGCTCTATTATGATTGAAGAAATGGTACACTAAATCCGATAAATAACTCTCACTAGAAACAATTCACCAATAGGTGAAGAAACACTAAAGGGCTCAAAAAGTTGCTCAGGAAGAATATTAAAATTCATGAAATATAAGGAGTCACAAAAGATAGACTCGGTCCTGAATTTAACAAAGCATAAACATAAAAAAAAAGACTTTGAACTAGTGACATGTGGAGAATTCTCTTGCTCTTGCCGACTAGTGATAGCATAAAGACGGTTCTCTCTTCTGCTTTTCCTTAAATAGCTCATCTAGGTACAACTCTGTCTGGTGGAGCAACTAAAGAAGATTCGGCTCTATTGCCCATATTTTCATTGCCCTGGTTGTTCTTAGGACACTCTTTCATTAAGTGACCTTTTTTACCACACTTGAAACATCCAGTGGAGCCATCGTGACACGTTTTTGGGTGATTCCTACCATAGTTAACACCTGTAGGAGTTCAATTTTCTCTTTGTGCCACACTACCTTGGAATTGAGCAGGTCTAGATATGAAATTTTATGAATTTTGATTATTAAACTCGTCTTTGTTCCTTGGTGCAGGTGCACTAGTTGATGACGGATTGAGTCCATTATATTTCTATTGGAAATGATGTAAAAATATTTTTGCGAGGTAATTGGATCTTTAATCATGCTGATGCATATACTGGATCCATTTGCATTACTAATACCTAGAAATTCATAGCCTCCCTCATGATCTTCTTCCATAGCTTTGATGATTAATGTCATACTTATGACAACTTTTTTCATGGTTCTATGTAACACTACAAATGGTAGCATAAATGATGATGGCCAAATACATAAGCAGATTCCTAAACTTGTTGGGTTTTTTCCCCTCAGGTATTTCAACTACGTCATTTTTCTATTGAATCATTGAATCCCCACAATTTGTTCTGTTTAAACAAACACAGTTGTCTGATGTGGAACCAGATTTATGAGGGGTATTGATAGATGATACATATGTGTTCCACAACTCATTAGTCCAATTTGTAGTGAAATGTTCGAGAATAATTGTGTTTTGACTTAAGTCATTTTGAAACATTAGAACAAATGGGGGGGGAGACTAACCGGTTCTGTCCTCATTCTTCATCCAAAATTATTACAATTCCAAACACAAGTTAAAAATGCATTACAATGAAAAGCCAATCAAAAATCAAATCACCAAATGTTTTAAAGGCAAATTATGGATGTTTCAATGATTCAATTAAAAAATGACGTAGTTAAAGCCCGAGGAAAAAACCCAACAAGTTTTAGAGATCTGTTTTACTTATTTGGCCAATAATGAAAACCTCTTAATGTGAAAATAACAAAGCTCTCCCATTTTGATCTCTTATTTCTTGTCTATTTTTTTGCTCCTTATTATTACTATTTTAGCTTAATCTTGCTACATACATTTAAACAACTAAATATTATTTGGAAAATATATGTAAACACAACTCGATTTTCAAATCCAGTTCCGAAACAATTTTGTTTGGCAAAAAAGAAGAACGTAAATGGGAAAGCACTTCAATACCGAGAATGAAACAAAGCTCCAATTAAACTAAAAAAATAAACTACCATAACCTCCTGTCTTTCCACTTGAGCCATGTGAGTCTCCCATGGCTTCTCCATTTGCTTGTAAACATTCCATTACCTCCCCACTTCACCTCTCTCCATAATCTCCCCTCTCTCTCCGTGTAGTATAATTGTCTCCCCGTTCGATCCGACAATGCCCGACACAAATGGAGCTCCAAATTCCAAAACCAATCCAAGCCCTAACATGCCGGAGAGACCTCCGTTGCTCAAGAAATCCAAAATCAATGCCGACAACACACTCGCCGGACAACTTTTCCCCGCTGTTCTTCGTGTCTCTTCTACTTCACCATCCTACTTTGAATCTCATACCACTTCCGCGACTAATGATGCAAATTTTGGATTTGGCGATCGTGACTACGTTTACCCCTCTTTTCTTGGACCACATACTACTAGGAGTAGAGTTAACGTCAAGTCAACTTCCGAATCACAGAGGAATCAGCTCGAATTACCAGCTCGTAGCGAGTCTATGCCTTCCAATTTGAGTTGTGAAGCTAAGGTGGAGTCAAAGATGAAGCTCAAGCCCAAGCTGAAAGCTGAGAAAGATTTGAATGCTTTGTCGATTCAAGTCTCAACTTCAGCTTCTTCGGCTTTGTCAGGGTCCAGTTCAGCTAACTTCTCCAATGCGCGAAGACCTTCTGCTCATAGATATTCGTGGATTCTCTTTTTGGTTGGTGTCTTTATGCTTTTCCAATTCTAATTCCCGTTTCTATCTCTGTTCGATTTGAAAACCAAAAAGACATGCAAAAAATGTGAAATTTGCAATTGATTGCTTTTGGGTAAAGTTTTAAGGGAGCTAATAAAATGTTACATAATGGTACAATACTCTCTCCGTCCCTTTTTTTATACCCATGTGTTTGACTGGATACAGATTTTGAAATGTTAATTTTGAGTTCTATATGTTATGTTAGTCATGCCGGAAAAACAATTAGAGTAACTGTTGACAAGTTGGTTTGGTAAAGATTACCTCGAGGTTTAAAATTTGAATAGTTTAATGTATTTGAATTTTTAAAGTATGAAATTTATAGAAATGAATGATGTCAAACATTTTGAGACGTCCCAAAGAGGAAAGAATGTTATATAAATTGGACAGTGAGAGTACATAGTAGGATAGTACTATGTTTTACTTTTTTGGTGAATGGGAATTTGTTGCCCATCCAATCTCTCTCTCTGATAATGAATGCCCATCCAATCTCTGTTTCTTATAAACCCTTCTGATCTCGATGCATTGGTTTTTCGGTTCTTCCTGATATGTTGATCAATTATTTACTTTTATTGCAGCTTAAGTTTCTTTGTACATTATCTGTATCCCACACATTATATTTGCGGAATGAAGTCTCTAAACTTCAGGTATGCTCTCTATGAACACTGTTCAAATCGGGAATTCTTTTCACTCTAGTCTTTGTCTACATATAGTTTTCAGTTGCTGCTTATTAAAAGAAAACCCGAATACTATGTTGCCCCAAAAAAGTAAAATAAGAAGAACCACTGCTTATTGGAAGAAACAGGCATATTAAACGCTCAACTTGTACTCAAATTTTGATCTCTGTTGTAACTAAATAGTTGGTTCTCAATACATTAGTTGAAGGTGAGGATTGATTTATTTGCAGGAGGAGAATAGTAGTCTTCGTAGAGCTTGTAGCCATGTTGATCTTGCCAGCGCTGGTATCATGGAGCTTGAAGAAGTTAATTCATTAGTGTATTTTGGTAATGCTGACAGCAGAACAGTTGCTCTGTACATGGTGGTGTTTATCCTCGTTATTCCTTTTGCATTGTACAGATATCTTGACTATCTTCCGAGAATAATTGATCTCTTGAAGAGGAAATATACCATAAAGGAGGAGGTTCCACTGAAGAAAAGGATTGCATATGTGGTGGATGTGTGTTTCTCAGTTTACCCTTATGCAAAGCTTCTTGCACTTCTTTTTTCCACTCTCTTTCTAATTGTATATGGAGGATTGGCACTTTATGCTGTTGGTGATGGCAGCTTTATTGAAGCTATTTGGCTTTCTTGGAGCTTTGTAGCAGACTCTGGAAACCATGCAGATATGGTTGGTGCAGGGCCAAGGATAGTTTCAGTTCTGATAAGCTCTGGAGGCATGCTCATATTTGCTATGATGCTGGGGCTTGTTTCAGATGCTATTTCAGAAAAAGTGGATTCTTTAAGGAAAGGAAAGAGTGAGGTGATTGAAAGTAATCACATTCTTGTTCTTGGATGGAGTGATAAATTGGTAAGTCTATCGATATTGCTTAAAATGTTTCGACTTTTTGACGTATTATCTGAATTTTGCTATATATTTGGGCAGAAAAAGTAGATTTGGATGGACATACGTTAGATATGGGGTGTGGGTAATCTATAATCCATTCGATCAATATGATCCATAAGAAAGTTTAATCCAGATCCACCTACAGTTCATTTGATCCAAACATATTGGACAGTAATGAATCGTTGGATTTAAATATAGACAGCCACAGATTGACCTACATGGCTGTGCAACAAGGTTGTACTGTTGGACTTGAATCTTCCCTTGACTTGTCAATAATATAATCTAAGTTGTTAGTGAGATTTATTCTTCATTGATGATAATTTGATTCCAGGAATTTAGGGCACTTTCAGCTGCTAACAGAGCTTTCTGTTTTCTGTCTGCTTGATTCTTTTCCTACATGACAAGTAGAATGAAATACTTGAGTAATGGTGATTTTGGCAAGGTAAATAGGCTTGATATAGGTTTGACTTATAAAATTATTCTACTTTATATTAAAAAGGCTTGATATAGTTTTGGTTCGTTATTAATAATTGTTCAAGAGATGAAGAGAGGAAAAAAAATAGCATAACTACTCTATATAGGAAAGAGCAATTTTCATTTTCATTACCTTCTCAACTATCCAGTCGAGTGAAAATCTGCAAATTGTTTTCAATAGGCATTGCAAGTAAGATAGTACCATTGGTTCTTGAGAGATCTTGTTGGAGAAAAACAAAGACATACTTCTAGAATAGCTTTCAGGTCATACTGTTTGTTTCTGTTAGCTGCAAACATCACTTGGCAGTCTTCGCTCAATGGAAGGAATTATCTGATTTTTTCATGGCTTTTGAGACTGGTTATGACATGTAGGAGTAAAAGTATTTTCTTATTACAGGGGTCACTTTTGAAGCAGTTAGCGATAGCAAACAAGAGCATTGGAGGTGGTGTTGTCGTTGTTCTTGCGGAAAGAGACAAGGAGGAGATGGAGCTGGACATAGCAAAGTTAGAATTTGATTTCATGGGAACTTCAGTTATCTGCAGAAGTGGCAGTCCACTGATACTTGCTGATCTAAAAAAGGTGTGACTTGTGAGCGTATCTTTTTTCTTTCCCTTGTTGACCTTGATTCTCCGTGTTATCCTTTAGTCAGTTTTCCTTTCGTCATTATCCTAATATTCTAATTTATTCTGTGAAGTAAAAGTAACTATTATCTTTGGGTTCAACTTGATCTTATGTGCTTCTTGAATTCTCTTTACCCTGCCTTATTCTTTCTTTATCATAGTTTTTTCTTTTCGTTTTTGTTCTTCTATGACGCATGCAGGTATCAGTCTCTAAAGCACGTGCAATCATTGTCTTAGCATCTGATGAGAATGCTGATCAGGTGCTTTTTTCACAAATGAATCTTCAATCTCTAAGCAACCAGATAATTGCACTAATTATTCGATGTTTTTCTTACTATGAGGATGACTGCTCTAAGGGTTGGAACTTACCTAACTTGAGTATAGAGGGGTTGAGATGACAATCATGTGTTGTGGAGATGAGTGATCTTGACAACGAACCGTTAGTGAAACTTGTTGGTGGTGAACTTATTGAAACAGTTGTTGCGCATGATGTGATTGGGAGGTTGATGATACAATGTGCTTTGCAGCCTGGCCTTGCTCAGGTAAGTTATACATAGTTCTGTTGCATTATTTTTTCATTTGTCTTTCTCTTCCTTGCTTTGGCAGCTTTTTACTACTTACTACTTATAAGTCAAACATATTGGCTATAATCATTAGTTTTAAATTCAATGAGTGCGTTCATCAAGAGACTGTATACTTGTGCTTTACATGTCCTGAAAACCTTGCAAGTTTGGACCAGAAAAATTATCTTCCTTTTGAGTTCCTTCTTGATGATATAACAACAAACAATGCCTTTCAAACTACTTCCGGTCTCTTGTAATCCTCAATACCCATTTTGCTCCTTTTAATACCTGTTCAACTCCAATACAACTTCAGTGTTATGAAAATTCATAAGTTAACTTGTTTATTGCTGGCCTTCAACCTTCCGTAACCCTCTTTGGACCAGCATCCAGCCATGTATGCTCATAGTGGCGAAGTTGAGGTCCTTTTTAATCTTTACCTATATTTACCCAAAAAATGTGTGGAGAGAATTTCAAGATTGATTTTGATGTAAACATTTTGATCCATTACATGTGATCATAATCTCATAGATAAACAATTCTGTTGCTATTTAATACTGCTCTGCAGTTGATACTCCTGACACTGATGCACAATCTGTTTTGGACTGAAGATCCAGTATAAGGTTAAGACTCATCTTTCCTTGAGTGATTTATTTGGGCACATGCTTTCCCGAGCTGTATTGAATGATAATCTGATCTTAGTTGATACACAAGATTCAGATGGAATATAAAATGGAAGGCAATTATAACCATTTACCAAATTGTACTTGAAACCATAATGATACCCACATGATGGATGAGCGAACTCATTGTAGACAACAATAATATCGAGGTACCTACTGATTGAATATCGAAATAGTATGGATTACAATAATATCGAGGTACCTACTGATTGAATGTCGAAATAGTATAGATTTCTCAATTTGTGCTTGATCCTGTTTTTGGTAGCTGTCAGTTTCTGGGTAATAGTAATATCTATTTTCTTGTTAATACCCTGTCTGGTCCAATATGACAGATTTGGGAAGACATTTTGGGGTTTGAAAATGCAGAATTTTATATCAAACGGTGGCCTCAACTGGATGGTGTACCCTTTGAAGACATACTGGTATCATTTCCGGAGGCTATTCCTTGCGGTGTTAAGGTTGCTGCTTATGGGGGCAAGATTATCATAAATCCTGATGATAGATATGTTCTAAAAGAAGGTGATGAAGTCCTTGTTATAGCTGAGGATGATGATACCTATGCGCCAGGTCTCTTACCAGAGGTCAATTTTCTTCTCTGTATTGGTTTTATTTTTGCTAGTATTGGTTTTTTTCGGTTAAGGTATTTTTACTAGTGTAGGTTATTGTAGCTTTTAGCATCAAATTAGGGTGCTCTCCAGTATTCTATTTCCTTTTTTGAACTTAAGGCATTTATCTTGTGTGAGAAAGAGAACGGTAAAACATTAGTTCTATTCTCCGTCACTGGCAGGCAATATAGTTGATAGTTCTTTGAAATAATCAAACAAAGACAGAAATTGAGTCTGAGTCGTGTATCACCATTACTTGTATATTTGAATTTTGTGAATCTACTTCCATAGGTCAATATTTCTGATCTTTGTCTGGTGATATTTCAACTAATGCATGGTGGATATTGCCTCAGTTTCTGTATTTGCTTATATAGTGGCTTGCTTATTGCAGGTAAATAAAGGCCTATTCCCTAGGATAACTGATCCTCCAAAATATCCAGAAAGAATCTTATTCTGTGGCTGGAGACGTGATATTGATGATATGATTATGGTACTGTACATCTGTATCGCGTATTTCTCCTTTCAATCTGTGTGTGTTTGTATGTCTGTGTCTGAATATGTGACTAATAAAGAAACCACCCCAGCTCCCTGCCCTGCCTGAGACCATGCCTGAGAACCTGTGTTGTTTAAGCGTGCTTAAGCCCTGAACCGATGCTCAAAATGTGTTGAGAGCTTCACCTTGTTTAAGATGTGCTTCACATCTTCAGTGTCATCCTCTTCTCGATAATTTAACTAGCTCTATGGAGTTCCCTGTTAACGACCCTATGTTCCTAGATCACATTCTTAGCCTTGAAGCTCATATAACCCACTTACCACCCCCTGCACCGGGGCTGGAGGAAAAAACCCCCCAGGAACAGGCCCGCGAAGCCTGTTAGTAAGCGTACTTAAGCCCTGAAGCGAGACTCAAATGTGTTGAGCGCTTCACCTTGCTTAATGTATGCTTCAGTGTTGTCCTCTTGTTGATAATCTTCAGTAGCTCTATGGATTTCCCAGTTAACGACCTTATGTTCCTAGATCCCACTCTTAGCGTTCCAGCTTCCATAGCCCACTTACCACCCCTGCTCCTAGCTCCTGCCTGAGACCACGCCCCGAGAACCAGTGTTATTTAATCGTGCTTGAGCCCTAAAGCAAGGGTCAAAATGTGTAGAGCGCTTGCCTTGCTTAATATGTGTTTTCCATGGTGTCATTCCAAGGCATACTTCTACATGCCAATGAGTCTCTTCTGAAGAGGCTACACTAAACAATATATTTGTTCATATATTTGTCTTTCATGCTTATAATTACTAGTCTCTTCCTTTTCTTTTTTCTCTTTTTTATTCCAGTTATAATGTGATCTTCTTTAAAAATCCTTGTGTTGAAATTTTTGTGTTCAAAGCTTTTTAAGAATGAAATACAGTGTCAATTCTAAAATGTAGAATGTTTGCTTCTGTTACTGCTAAATTACTAGAATAATTAGTAGTTTAGTTGCAGTAGAAGTCTCTGTTTAAATTTGAATTTTGTTAGATTAGTCTAGTTGATATAATTTAGTTTTTGAAGTTTTTCTCCAGATTCGGTTTTTCGAGTTTACATATATAATCTTTTATATGCTAAACAAATTATTGAGAAATATTTTCAATCTTTCTTCCAACCTCTTTTTGCTGTACCATCATTTCAGAAACCTACAAAAACAGTGAGAATATATACTATTCATATTCATGTGTTTCAGAGGCTTCTTCACGTCTTGTTTGTTAGGTACTGGAGGCATTATTGGCTCCAGGGTCTGAATTGTGGATGTTTAATGAGGTGCCCGAGAAAGATAGAGAAAAAAAGTTGACTGATGGGGGTCTTGATATATCAGGACTCAAGAACATCACTTTGTTCCCGTGTGGAAATGCACAGTGATTAGACTCAGTTTAGGGTTCTTCCTTTGGAGACATTTGATTCGGTAAGTTCAAGTTGTGCTCATACTTTGAGATCTTTAATACTCTCCTAAAAGAAAACTGAAAATAAATGAATTCATATCTCAACAAGGTTTGGAGAAAAATATGGTCATGTTTGTTTGCACGGAAGATATTTATTTTAAAGTTCCTGTGGGCAAAACAAATGATTTCTGGATATGTTGTTAGCATAGCACTAGGTAGCTGGTGAATCCTTTTGGTAATTTTTTCACGCTTCTGAATTCAGGAAAAATGTTTTATCTTTGTCTTGCTACTAAAGGATCTGAATGCAGTGGGCTAGTTGCTCTTGATTTTCCTGAGAGTAGAATTAAGCAAAGACGAGAATCATTATGATTTAAAAGTTAAAACTGTATAACAGAGGATAGTATTTTATCATGTCAATTCATATTTTTGTTGATGCACTGTTTACTAACTCTAAGAGAATAGATTTTGATTCTTGCAGATGAATCCGTCGAAGACTCCATTGTTCACTCTGATTCACGCTCTCTTGCCACCCTCCTTCTCATCCGAGATATCCAGGTCATTGTTGCTAACTTTCGATTGAGGCATATAAACGAAGTTTTTCACTGGAATACTTGTTTCTAAGAAGCATTTCTTGTTTGAAGAAGTCTGCAACTTTTCATTTTTGCCCTCAATTTCTTTTCACTTCATTTTGCCTTTTCCTCCCTTCCAGTACTAATGATCTCACTTCCTCTCCCTCTGGCCTGCCTTTTTTAATTTCGCAAGTCACAAATGGTAAAATGGATGTCATTAATCCTCCAATAGTGATTGAAATTGCTGAATTGTTATTTAATGCAGTCGAAGCGTCTTCCAAATAAAGATTCTAGGTCGGTTTCTCTACGGCATTCAGTGTTTTCTCAGAGCTCCTGGATTCGTGAAATGCAGCAGGCTTCAGACAGATCAATAATAATAAGTGAGATATTGGACTCTAGGACAAGAAATCTTGTGTCAGTGTCTAGGATAAGTGATTACGTGCTGTCAAATGAACTGGTGAGCATGGCACTTGCAATGGTAGCAGAAGACAAACAGATTAATCGTGTTCTAGAAGAACTGTTTGCGGAAGAGGTATTGGTTTTTCCTTATTTACTTATATACTGAGTGCAATGTGTGATATGTTTAGACGACTGTAGATGAGTTTAATGTGAGAGCATGAAATACAGGGAAATGAATTATGCATCAAGCCGGCAGAGTTTTATCTGTATGATCAGGAAGAAGTGTGCTTCTATGATATCATGAGAAGGGGTCGTCAAAGACGGGAGATAGTGATTGGATACCGCATTGCAGCTGCAGAACGTGCTGTGATTAACCCAGCAGGCAAGTCAAAGCAAAGAAAGTGGTCCCTTGATGATGTTTTTGTGGTTATTTCCTCAGGTGACTGAAAACCTTCTTTATATTAATCATCACAAACTCTCTCCCGACAAGCAACACTCACAGGGTCACTACAAAAGAGGCAAATGAGGTAAACTTGAACCAGCAGATTAGGTAGAAAATAATAGCAAGAGAGAGGTAAGAACTGGTCTGCGTAGTAGGAAAGGAGGGGAGAGCTAGCTGTTAATTCCTTTTGTCTTTTTTCTTTTTTCATTTTTCATTTTTCACATTTTGCAATACAAATTAGGGAAATGAAGAAAGAAAATTTTCCACCATTAGACAATTAGTTTTTTTTGTTTCATTGGCATCCTCTCTTGGAGCAGTTGAGTTATCAAATAGTGCTTTAATTCAAAGATTTCTTATACATTGCATACACATTATCAAATAATGCATTCATTTATAAAATAAAAGGAAAAAGAAAAATAAATAAGGTTCCTTCAAATAATGAAGGTAAATCTTATTTAGCAAACAAAGAAGCGATAATTACATTACAATGCTTCAATTTCATGTCTTCTTCTGATGAAATTTCACCTATGCTAACAATAGATTCTTATTAATTTTTCTTACACAGATCCACATCAAACACTTTATTTTTGCTATCTCCCTAATATGAAATCTAATAGACCCAGCTAAGTAATTTCAATGGTACAGAATTTATATCCCAAAAATCATCTTAGTAATTCACATTCGATCTCCATCTCAATAGACTTTATCATCTTAGTAAATCACATTCGATTTTCATCCGATCGACTTATCAAACTATGCATGTAAATACGTTGGCTCAAATCGACATTTTAACATCAAATCCTCATCTCATTTTTGGAAGGAAAAATTATGCGGCTAAGCAAACTTATACTATTTAATTACTCATCATAGTCATCAGTTTACTATAGTTCCACTCGCGACTAATATTATAACATATTAGCGTGGTTGAACTTCAGTTGTATACTATGGGCCACGTTTGTATTTAATAATTCGCCGGATATACAAAACAATATGATATACAGATTATTTAACCTATATCTATACAATTCACTCTCTCCGCACTCTCCTGCCCTCTCGGTCTCCCTCACGCGTCTCCTCCTCTCTCAATATCGCTCACCTCTCCTCCCTCTCCCATCTCTCGTGCCCATATATACAATGCATATATAATATACTATTCTAACATTATATCATATACAATCAACCTCTCTAACAATTCACCTCTCTCCACTCTCTGTCTCTTCGCTACCTCTCTCCTCCTCGCTTGATCTAGCTCGCGTCTCTCCTCCCCTCTCTCAATCTCGCTCGCCCTCTCTCCTCCCTCTCCCAATACTCTCTTGCCATAGATAACAAATACACATATAATATAAATTATCTAACCATATAACAATACAATTCACCTTTTTTCCTCTTCTCCCACTCTTTTCCCCCCTCTTCTCTCGCCTCCTCCTCTCTCTACTCTACCAGTCTCCCTCCGCTGCCTCTCTCCTCCATATAACACGTAGTACAAATTGTAATTATCAAACTAATAGCTATGGAGAGTAATTAATTATTTTTAAGTGGCTATATGTGAAAGTTTCCCTTTTTGGAACCCCATGCATAGAAACAAACTATGTTACCACATCAAAATTAACATTCTAAACTCAACGGAATTGACAAAACAATCAACCGAAGGTCATTTGATAAAATGTTGACCCAGATCAACTCACACAAAAACAACTAAAACAAGTATTTTGCAAACACCACAAAATCATCTGATGACCTTAGAATCCAAATCAAAGTTCTATCTAGACGAAACTCAACATTTCAAAGCTAAGACTGACCGAAATCTCATCCTGAGCCATTTATCACAATATGGACGTGAGTCAACCCTTACTAAAATTTTCCAACATCTTGCCTAGTTGCTTAAACTCACACTTAATTCTTGGAGCACAATAACAATGCTACTACGATCATGACAGTCTGAAGTGTGATGGAAACGACTAATTTAATATGACAACACATTCTCAAGTGTTGACCAAATCTTTCAACTAAAAACTTCAAAATAAGGAACTCCCCGCCCTAAAAACTCTCCCTGACCACCTTAGGAATTGTGAACACAACCAAAACACTAAACACACACATGCAGCTACACTAAGGACCCAGAGTGGAACACACAAAAGCAAGGAAATGACCAAGGGGTAACACATCTACTACTAAAATCCCTTTCTTCCTGGTAAGTTTAAGAAGAAGGCACCTAAGCTAATAAAAAAGTGCGAGGTTGTGATGAGCGATAGATTTTCTTCACTCATTAAAAAGGCTGTTAGGTTTAATAATTGGTGTCCTAATGCCTAATATTGTTATATTCAAAGGTAAATTTGCTATGAAGAATTGGCACAGGCTTGGAAATTGAAATGTTTGAAATAGCCAAAAGTGCAAAAAGAAGTGCAAATCCTACCCCCACTTATAAACGACCCCTTCCTCCCACCATCCAACCTCTTACCAATCTCCCTCCTGCCACGGCCGCAATCCACCCCCACCTACGTAGGCCAATTCCTCCTTATCCATCCGAAATTCATCCGAAGCCCATTTATCAAAAATATTGACTGAAGTCAACCCTTATCTAAATTTTCCAACATCTTGCCTAGTTGCTTAAACTCACACTTAAGGCTTGGAGCACGAATAACAATGCTACTAAATCATGGACATTCTGAAGGTGATGGAACTGACATAAATTTAATATGACAACAAATTCTCAAAGTGTTGACCAAAACTCTTTCAACATAAAAACTTCAAAAATAAGGAAACTCCCTAAAAACTCTCCTGACCACCTTAGGAAGTGTGACACAACCAAAACACTAAACACACAACATGCAAGCTACACTAAGGGACAAAATAGTGAAAACACACAAAAAGCAAGGAAATGACCAAGAGGGTACCACATCTACTACTAAAATCACTTTCTTCCTTGTAAGTTTAAGAAATGAAGGCACCTAAGCTAAGAAAAAAAGGCGAGGTTGTGATGAGCGATAGATTTTCACTCATTTAAGGTCTGTTTAGGTTAATAATTGGTGTCCTTAATGCCTAATATTGTTATATTCAAATTAAATGTTGCTATGAAGGAAATTGCACAAGGCGGGGATTGATGTTTGAAATAGCCAAAAGTGCAAAAAGAAGTGCAAATCATATATTGTGGGTAACCTAGCAGGAAGGGCAGATTGCCGATTGAGCATGATGTCACCCAAAATGACAGTGCATAACACTTGAGTCTATTAAATCAGATCGGCGGACTCTAGTGGAGAAGGCGATGCGTCGAACGAGAAAGACAACCTTGATGAGTGTCACCCAAAATGACAGTATTGAAAGAAAAGATTCAATGCTAAAAAGGCAAACCAAGATAGTACTCACCGATTCGATGAAAAAGAAAGGTTGACTCAATCAAGTCCACCAACTGAGGTTTAAAACAACTGAAGCCTAGAGCACTAAAAGGCGTTGTGGAGCAAGAGGTGACGCGACAAAAATGTTCAGCAAACCCAACTAATGTCGTTTATTGAGACGTAAAGTAAAATTTCGGGCCTAATTTTGGGAAATTATAAATAGTCCAAAGGAGAGAGAAATAATATATAAGATGACATAGAGTAGAAAATATCACAGTGTGTGAAGATTTTAGAGAGAGAAAATACTTTACCTTTGAAGAATACTTTTCTAGCTTTGGAGTTTTATAACTTTGAGCTTGAAATTGAAGAATTGAAGTTGAATCCTAAGTGAATTACTTGTAATTGATTAATTTGATGATACCCATGGTTGCTTTCATGGAAGGTATAATCTTTTCACTTTTGTGATGGGTGGCTAAAACCCCAAGATCTAAGGGTGCAATTATGGGATTGGGTGTTGATTTAATGTAGTGAAGATTGTGCTATGATTCGTGTTATTGTTGTTCATATATGAATTTGGTCTAATTAGCATGGATTTAATTTATAGGTTAGGGTTCCATACTCAATTCCTACTTTCGATCACCAGTTGATGCTTAAAAGAGATTGATTGGAATGGGTAATTGGATACTACCAATTTAGGTTTGATGTCTGAAACTTGATTGAAAATAAAGGTTATGGATCTGATATAGTTTGTCATGCCCCAGACTCAAGGGGTGCAAATAGCTCATAATGCCAAAAGTCAGGCCCGAGCCAACCCTGCTGAACCATTTGCTACTAGCGCATAGAAGCCACATGCAATCAAGAAAACAAACAAGTATATCTCGGCGTAAAAAATTAGCAGTCTATCGATAAGGCCCCTGTTAATAGATCCATAGAAAAAACAACTACTCTCAAGAGTCCATATGCGTAAATAGCACACTAGCAGAAAAAGTCCTGATTGGGCCGTCGAGGCCACCATGATATCTATACCAAAACATAAAACATGTATATATCAAGAAAATACACCAAAAAACTCACAAACTTCAGCAAACCAACAAACTAGGCTAGAATGGACATAATGTAGCTGTACATCCCACACACTAGTCTGCAAGCCTCTAAAAGTGAAGCCTCCACGTCGCGCAGAAGGTTTCTCCGATTGGATCCAAGAATCGACTGTGGCTTCACGCCTGAAGACCAAAATTGGTGACTTTGAGTTTAGTATAAATAGGGTTCTATTTTAGTTTTATTATTGTTCTATTTCTAACTTTCGAACGGGGAGAAACAAGAACGGAACTTTGAAGTTTTAGTTATACTCTTTCTCTTCATCTTTCAATTTTCTTTGAATGATTCATATACATTGGAAGATTGATTGGATGATTATGAGTAGCTAAATACCCTAGTTCTAGGGTTGTGGCTACAGGATGAATGGAATATGTTGAGTTTGTTAAGGTTTTTATTATGAGTTATCTATGACTCGTTCTTATGTTCTTGCTCTTTGTATTTCATGCTTGATCACCATAGAAGTAAATATATTGTCCAAACCAAACTCGAGAGAGGAATAAGAGGATAGAACATGGAATATACGAAGTTTATTAACTCTAAATAGCTAGGGTTGATTCGTTTCTGGTATAGAGATATACCTAGAAACCTTGCTTGGACCATTATACAGGAAGATATCTTAATGTTCAATTTTTATTCACTCTATCCCCGCTCAGTGATGTAGTTAGGGCGATATCTATTGGAGGCGATTAGAGGTCGAGAGACCCTGATCATACATCTAACCGTGTCGTTCAGCGATGAGTTAATTTCAAGAAAACCTTTATCAAAAGATATTGATTACATAATTACTCTAAAATTTGCAATCCTGGATCTTTCCCTCTTCATTGTTTGAGACTTACGGAATTAAACCACAATAGTTACATTTTAGTTTACATAGAATTAAGTAGTTTACAATTGTTATAAAATCTGAAAATTGAACTTGTGTTGAGTTACAAATTGGAGAAATTGATAGAGTATAGACTTAAGCCTTTGTGGGTACGATACCGGACTCTCTAACAATAACCACTTTATTGCTTGTACGATTACGTGCACTTGTGTGTGCTATTTGAATGCAACAATAACAAACCAATTACATTGTTCCGAAGCTCTAAGGAAACATGCCATAAGTAGGGACTATCCATAACATACCTTTTTCGCTGAATTCACGTGGCCTAACAACTTTACTCCCCTCCATGATACTACAACAAGGAAGTACCTTAATCAACACAAAAGAAAAGAAGATACCATAACAATCCGATAAAAGATATGTATTTTTGTCGTAAATTTCTATTTTCGACTTATCAAAGCTAGAGTCGATGACACAAGGGTTTTAACTTGACTATAAGTCTGTAATAAACCTCAAAATATTATAATATGCCCAAAATCCTACTATCCACACACCAAAGTATGATATGCTAGAAAATCGATAAAACAAATTATAACATGTTGACAAGCTCAACGCGTAGAACAACTTTTGTTAAGGAATTAAGTCACGAAAGTCTGTAGCTTGGCTGATCCTAGAAGTGGGTTTTGTGATTTTTCTGGTTATTCACTAAGAAAAAAGAAGAAAAGTAAAAAAAGATGGTATTTATAAAGTTCCACCGTCCTAGGGGACCCACCTCATATGATTGCTTGCGGCGTCTGGTTGATGCGTTGGAAACTAGACTCGTAGACCTTTGATTTCAAAGGTTGTGGGAACTATAACTTATTATATATTTGGGAGATAACCTCTGAGACATTTTACCCAAATTTCAGAAAATCATAAAAAAGGAATTTGCGGTAACTTTCACCAACTTTAATTTTGCCACTTACCTAGCTTCAGAAATTGAGATACAACCCTTGAAAACTTAAAATATCACATAAAAAATCATCCTTAATTTATTACCCACCCTCCTGGTCTTTCCACGAAGATATGAATTAACTTAGACGTTTCGAAAAGTCGGGGTCTTACATCCTTCCCCCTTTCGAAGCATTCATCCTCAAATGAAAAATCCGAGTCACGCGGTTAAGTCCTTAGGAGTATAATATATAAGGTAGAATATCTTTTGTAAATGTGACTATCCAGGAACATGAAATGCAAAAATTCTAACCTAGGCGTCTCACAGGATGACATAAATAGCAAAGCACTATAGCTCTACAATAACAGTGCGAGCAAATATACAATAACAACAACAATAAGAAGCAACAATATATATATAGATTATATATTTAGATATATATAGATTATATACATAGATATCTATATATATATATATATTATATATTATTATCTAAAACAAAAGCTGACAACCTCCCAACAAGGGCAGCTCGGAGGAAAGGGGCTTAGCCAATCAAGTAGATGTCGATCCTGCTCCTGAGGAGGTCTACTGGGTCGTCTGCCGGGACCTACATTATCACGACTTCGGAGCACCCCCTTTTAGTAACTGGCGTCGTCAACCTCGAAGAGGTATTAAACAAGACCTTAGCATTCATTATTGCATATTGGATAGAACAAAAGCAGAAAAATTTAAAACTTTTTATTTGAAGTTCAACTTTACTTTACATATCAAAATAGAAACTAACTTGTATCACATTTGCATTTAGATATAAGAGTATGAAAATTGGGACATAGACTTTACATGGGCAACAAGTCTTGTACTATGAATTGCAACATAGTTTTTCAATAAGGAAAGTGGAACTGGAATTAGATTTAAGCATCTCTATCCTCGGACTTGAGGACTCACCAACTTGGGAATATCAATCCAAGTTTCTTAAAAAAAGGAGTAGAATTACCTCAATGGCACTAACCTACAGTTTGTGTTGAAAATAAGAGAAATATGGGTTAGTACAAACCACATGTACTAAGTATGGAAACATATGCAAGTAAAACATTTGAAAACATGCAAAAAAGGACATTTTCTTTATAAGCATACTATATTCATTTTAAAAGACTTTATGCACATTCCAAGAACAATAAACAAGTCCATACCATAAGTAACCTCATGATAAATCCATAAATGACATTCCATATTTAGAGTTCATTTCATACATACACCACAAGACTGTGCTCATAACCCTAATCCAAGTCTACTAGTGCAATGTGTATATGAAGCCCCATAAACCCACACAAATCAAGCAAACAACAAGGTCACAAGCATTGTTATTTAACTCATACATCATCATAACAAGTATAGTCAACCACATGCATACAGAGTGAGACTAATATCATGTATATCAAGTGACACCAACATCATGCATATCAAAAGGACTAAATTCATGCATATCATTCTAGATAGAAAATATATATATATATTATATATAATTATATATATATATATATATATATGAAGGAACCCACCCTTATAATTTCCCTCAAGGTCAACTTGTGCAATGTATAGGTAAAGTCTCAAACCCTTACCTACACTAAGTAACACCTCTTAAGTAGTCCTAGTTAGTGTTTATCTTCTTACTTACATTCATTTTAACATTCGAGACACTTCGCCATAACCGACATAGACCATATGAGCTACATGGAATCCAGTGCCATCCCCTCACACTGACAGGTGGGTGTCTTACTTGCCAAGTTAAGACATAAACAATCGTATAGCATCTAAGTGGATCCACCAGCTAAGGTTCCTATGGGGGCACATAGTTAAGGAACTAGGATGTTGTTACTAGAAACCCTCTTTATGATAATTAGCACTGTAGTTTCCACCTCATGAGAGAACATAGTGTGAACCTCTCTTCCTTTGTGAAGGAACACCACTCATTGTCAAGTTCACTCGGTGCTAAGCTAAGTTCCTTTTTTGAAGTGTCTTTAAGCCTTTATTAACATTAATTCATAACATAAGTCTTAGGAGTGTAACCACTCATATAAAATGTACATAATAATAGGTTTTAGGATGAGAAAACTGTTTCATCACAAACCTAACATCATGTGAGAACATTACTTCATAACATAGTCATAGGATGTTTATAGAAGTTACCTTCAATTCCACATAGTAACACCCCCATTATCACACAATCTTCACATTCATACCATGATGAACCATTCATAAAACTTATCATTCATACTTCAAGTAATCAACACTACTAATGATAAACCAACAATACTACAATCGACTGTTCATAGCCTTGAAAGTCTTACTAATGGTCTTCAAGATACCCTTTCAAGACTTTATCACAAATTCATAACATTAATCCATCAAATCCATTATCATAATTCAAAAATAGTCAATTATACAAGAGTATGCTCAATTATACCACCTCTAATCATTATTCAACATAATTCAAGAGTTAGGGTTAAGAGAATAGGGACAATCATGGGTCTTTAGAGAATTAGGTCAAAACCCTAAGATACTACATCAAATCATTCATAAACATTCATAATCAATTATTATTAATAAATTCTAGACCAAATAAGTCATGTTTAAAGGTGACTCACGATATTGAGTGAAATCTAGAAATTTGGAATAACATTAAAAATCAATTTGAAGGAACCTCTTGGGGAAAGGAGTCCCAAGAGTGAAGAGTTCTCATACATTGTCAATCCTTAAGGATTAATGGATAAAAGTCTTTTTCTTGAACCCTACTTGAAGCTTGTTCTTTCTCTTTAATGGAGTCTTGAGTTGAGAGAGTTTATTGTTTGATCTTTTTGTATCTTGAGTTAGAATGAGTTGGGCTAATGGGGGTCTTATAGTTAGGTTATCAACCCATTAATCACACCCCTTAACCCCTAATAAAACGACCAACTAAAAATAAGACCCTTGACTTAAACTAAAAGTCGACTTACCTAGCACCATTGACGAACACCATCTATGTACCGTAGATGGTGTGACACCCCGTCCTGCAAGTATTCTTGTTATAGATGAATGTTTAGATGAACTACACCTCCTATTGTCGTTTGATTTAGAGAGTGGTATTGGATGGATTTGGTGAGGAGAATAACTCTCAACTAACGAATCCCACCCACGCCCCGTCAATCCATTGACATCAATGGGTCTCGTTGGTGGCTGCTATAAATTGCAAATTCATGCTCCAAAGTTTGAGTCCTCCTCAAGGACCTCTAGGATTGTACTTGATGGGTCGTACCAGATTTTTTGATTCTAAACATAGTGTTTTATCTATTAAAAGTATTTCTACAAGATTTAACCATCATACGACACTCCCAAGCCTTCACTAGACCCTAGAACACCTACTAATTCAATTTCACTATTTTTCGGATGTCATGATCGTTTCTTGACGGTTAGGTACTAACACTTCAAAACCAAGTTAATCACATTAGTTTAGGTCTAGAAACATCATTTTAGCCATTTTTGAGTCATTATTCATAATATGAGGCTCTAGCTTAGGTCATTGGATTTCTTGGGTGTTTCAATACTCCCTCGGGAACATTCATCCTCGAATGACAGTATGACCTTTCTCTAAAGACGATAATTGACTCAAGACTAGCAGCTTGACTACAAAAAACATCAATACAACATGAAGACATCATATTACATAGTAATTTAATCCACAACATCATTATGCTCAAAACTCATTACTTCATATAAGAATAGGAAAAACTACCTTCTCCATATTCAATGACCATCAATATGTACATTAAGCACCCAACATGACATTTCTTTATAAAGACAACATCAAGCATGCTCATTACAACTCTAATGAAGAAACTACAACACCATACATATAAGTGCATGTCAACCATGAGATACATAATTCATGAAAACTCAAATACAATTTAAACATGAATTTCCACAAGAATATGCACATATTAGAAAACCATGATAAGTTCAAAATTATTCATAACTCCCATTTAAGAGGAACTACTAACCTCAACTTTGGCCAGGACTAAGAGGAAAAAGATGAGGATAACGGGACATTATCTCGGCCTCGGCCTCCCATGTTGCACCCTCAACTAGATGGATTCTCCATAGGAATTTTACGGAGGCAACCTCTTTATTCCTCACTTTATTAAATTGACGATGATCTCAACCGGAACCTATTCATAAGAAAGGTTCTCATTCACCTCTCAACCTTCTAAAGGGAGAATAGACACCGGTTTACCTATACATTTTTTGAGCATTGATACATGGAACACCGGATGCACCGGAGAGACAACTATATAGGTAATTTCAACTCATAGGCAACACTTCCGATGCGTTTTAAAATCTCATATGTCCCCACATAACGGGTGCTTAGTTTTCCCTTTTTTACCTAATCTCATCACCTCTTTCATGGGTGATATTTTCAAATAGACCAAGTCACCTACCATAAACTCAAAGTCCTTCTTTCTATTGTCGACATAAGATTTTTGCCGAATTTTGGTCGTCTTCAATCTATCCCTTATGAGTCGTACTTTCTCCACGGCCTCATAAACTACTTCGGGACCTATTAGAGCAAACTCACCTATCTCAAGCCACCAAATTGAAGATCTATATCTTCTCCCATAGAGAGCCTGAAATGGAGCCATGATGATACTTGAGTGATAGCTATTATTGCAGGCAAACTCAATCAATGGTTGATGGTCATCCCAATTACCCTTGAAGTCAATTACACATGCCCTCAACATATATTCTAGGGTTTGGATGGTACGTTCGTCAAACCATCTGTTTGTGGATGTAATGTGGTACTAAGTTTCACCTTGGTACCAAATCCAATTTGGAACGCCTTCCAAAAATGAGAAGTAAATTGTGTACCCTTATCCGAAATGATAGACAAGGGAACTCCGTGCATTCTCACAATTTTATTCAGATACAATTTAGCATAATCCTCCGCTGAATATATAGCCTTGAAAGGAATAAAATGGGCTGATTTGGTCATCCTATAAATAATAACCCAAATCGAATCATGTTGCCTTCACCTAAGAGGCAAACCAACACCGAAATGCATATTGACATCTTCCCACTTCCAAGTGGGGATAGATATATCTTGAGAAAAACATCCAGTCTTTGATGTCGGCCTTGACTTATTGACAGTTTGGACATTTGACCACAAACTCCGCTATATCCCTCTTCAAACCATTCCACCAATAGATTTCTTATAGATCACGATATATTTTGGTGGCACGGATGAATGGAATATCGGGATCCATGAGACTCTTCCAATTTTTCTCCCTTAAGCCATCTATATACGACATACACACACACTATACCTTGGTACCTAAGTACCCAATATCCCCCTTGGGAGAAAGCTTCAACAGATTTCTTAAGTACGAAATTTTTCAACTCCATCAAAATAGGATCAAGGTGTTGCTTGGATTTCACATCAATAACTAACGTGGACTCGGAGCCATGTTGGATCATGACACCACCCTTAGGAGAATCTACTAACTGAACTCCCAACCGGGCCAATCTATGTACATCGTGGACTAACTCCTTTTTCTTATATTCTACATGAGCAACACTACCCATGGACATACGACTCAAGGCATCTGCAACTACATTGGCCTTGCTGGGATGGTAGAGGACACTCATATCATAGTCTTTCAAAATCTCTATCCACCTTCTTCGTCGGAGGTTTAATGCTTTTTGGGTGAACACATATTGGAGACTCTTTTGAGGGATGAACACATCTATATACACTTCATATAGATAGTATCTCCATATCTTCAAAGAAAGCACCACGACAGCTAGATCAAGGTCATAAGTTGGATAATTCTTTTCGTGTACCTTAGTTGCCTGGAGGCATGAGCTATAACTTACCATGTTGCATGAGAACAAAACTCAAACATACTCGAGAACCGTCACAGTATACCACATACCCTTCAATATCCTCCGATAAGGTCAATACCAGAGTGGAGGTAAGATTATCCTTCAACTCTTGAAAGCCTTTCTCACAAGCTTCTGTCCCTCCAAACGTAACTTTCTTTTGGTTTAGATTAGTCAATGGGAAAGCAATAGATGAAAAACAATCTACAAACCTCCTTTAATACCTGGATAAACCCAAAAAGCTTCGAATGTCGGTAGGACTTAGGGGTCTAGTACAATTCTCAACCACTTTCTTCTTATTAGGTTTGACCTCTATACCTCACTTAAAATAATGTGACTAAGAAAAGCCACCTACCTTAGCCAAAACTCACACTTATTGAACTTAGCAAAAATAGTTGGTTATCCTTCAGGACTTGAAAAACTATCCTCAAGTGGTTCATATGGTCATTTTCACTTCTTGAACATACCAAGTTGTCATCTATAATTACAATTACAACCAAATCAAAATAATTACGAAACAACCTATTCATAAGGTCCATAAAAGTCGTCGCCACATTAGTTAGACCAAAGGACATAACTAGGAACTTGTAATGATCATACCTTGTTCGAAAAGCCGTTTTAGGAATTTCAACTCCTCAACTCTAAGTTGGTGATATCCCAACCTCAAATCAATTTTCGAGAAGTAACTCACCCCTTGGAGTTGGTCAAACAAATAATCAATCCTAGAGAGAGTACACTTATTCTTTCTAGTGACCTTGTTTAATTGTCGGTAGTCAATCACATCCTAAGAGGCCCATCTTTATTTTTCACAAATAATTCTGGAGCTCCCCATGGAGATATTCTTGGTTGAATAAAACCCTTATATAGCAAATACTTGAGTTGAGCTTTCAATTCTTTCAACTCAGTCAGAGCCATCTGGTAAGGAGGAAATGATATGGGTTGAGTATCCGACAACAAATCTATGCCAAAATGTATTTCCCATTCGGGAGAAATTCCGGGTAAGTCATCGGGGAAGACTTCCAGAAAATCCTTCACTATGGGAACCGACTCTAAAGGAGGAGCCTTAGACCCAAGGTCCTTGACCCTCAAAATATGATAGTGACATCCCTTAGAAATCATCTTACATAGACATGAAATAATTTTACCTCTAGGAATTGAGTTCACCCCTTCCATTCTATAACGGGTTCATTAGGAAATTGGATATTAACTACCCTTTCTCTACAATCAATTGAATCAAAATCTGTATATAACCATCCATCCCCAAAATGATATCAAAGTCCATCATATCATGTTCAAACAAGTCAACCAATGTGACTCCATTGGACATTAATATGGGACAAATCCTATAGACTCTTTTAGCAACCACGCAATCACACACCAAGGTAGAAACCAAAAAGGGTTCATCTAAGACATCAGAGAGCACATCAAACTTCATGACCACTAAAGGAGTTACAAAACATAAAGTGACATCGGGATCTAGTAAGGCATAAACATTAATTGAAAAACTTGCAATATACCGGTAACAACATCGGGAGAATCCTCTTGATCACCCCTATATTTGAGAGCATAGAAACGGTTCTTCTTAGGAGCATCGTAATTAAGAACACTTTCTTGTATTTGGTTACTCTCCCTTATTTGAGTCTTGTCCATGGGGCAATCCCTCACCATGTACCACTCTTTCCACAACCAAAACGATTGTTCGTGCCCACTAGACATTTACCCATGTGCTTTTTGCCACATTTGACACAATTAGGTTTCTCACTTTGTGAACCACCACCTTTTCCCCTTGAGGCTTAGGGTTAGGTACCCCATCCTTTTTAGCCCTTGAGAAATGAGAAGGAACTTGGTTGGAGAATCTCTTCTTAAACTTTAGTTTGTCTTGAATTTCAAGCTTACCCTTTGAAGTACCTCCATCATAGGGCCTTTCCGTCTTGGCATCCCTATTTTTCCTCTTTAACCTACTCTTGAGCATGCACCATCAAAAGAGATAGGTCAATGCCATTGTGAATCATTGTTGAACGACACTCTTCCAGAAGATCATCGGACACACCCATCACAAAATGACTCATTTCATCTCTCAGATTAGTCACCAAATACGAGCCATATTTAGACAACTTAATGAAATTCAAAGAGTATTCTTGAACACTCATACCTCTTTGACGAAGGTAGATGAATTCTTCCACTTTTCCCTCTCTTTTATCCCTTGGGAAGAACCTATCAAGAAATTCCCTCCTAAAGACTTCCAAACTTATGGGACCCGCTCTCAGAGCCCGATTGTCCTTACATTAAATGTACCAAGTTTGGGCCACATCCTTGAGTTGATAAGCGTCTAACTCAGCCTTCTCATTTGAACTCAACCCCATAGCATACAACATCTCAAAAACCTCATCTAGAAAGTCTTGAGGATCTTCATTTACCTTAGACCCAAAGAACATTGGAGGGTTCATCCTAGTGAAGTCCCTCAAATGTGAAACCATGGTACTACCATTTTTGATTCACACAAGGTGAAACTTTCCGATTTGTTTGTACCGTCATAGCTTGAACTTAAGTAGTTACGACTCGAGATTGAGTAGCCATGACTTGAGTCAAGTTTAGGAAAGCCGCTTTTATTTCTCCATCTATCATGACCAGAGGATTGATCGGAGCTTGGACACCTAGAGGAACTTGCTCTTGAAGAGGAGTTTGGTTGCCTGGGCGAGGAACTCCCACATTCACAATCTCCTCTTCAACCCTTCTTGTGGCTGCCCTTCTAGTAGTCATAACTTATATCCACAAGAAAAGGATTAGAAGGAAAGGATACATAGAGTTAAGACTCTTCAGGCATGCCTTAAGAATACCAAAGAAAGTGAAAAATTCCTAAGCATCACATAGTGTCTCATTCATAAATGTGGCGCGCTTCACAATTATAAACAAGACTCTACATAGACATGATTTTGTGAGAAATCATTTCTAGTATTATTCAACCTCATGCTCTGATACTAAGTTTTTCACGACTCAGATTATCCCCTAGTCATAACCAGCATCATCGACCTCGAAAAGGTCGTAAACAAGCCCTTAGCATTCATCATTGCATATTAGATAAAATTAAAGCGGAAAAAATTAAAAATGCTTAAAGAAATAAGGTCTATTTTCCCACGTAGTTCGTCGGTCAAACCAACGATTCTCTTCTCAAAGTATTAGAGAGAGTCTTTTTCTAGTTAGATTTCTATCAATGGAATGAAAGAATTTTCATTTGAAGTTCAACTTCACTTCATATATCAAAATAGACACTTACTTTTCTCACATTGCCATCTAGACATAGGAGTATTAAAATTGAGACATAGACCATATATTGACAACAAATCTTAAAAATGAATTACAACATAGTTTTTCAATAAGGAAAGTGGAATTAATATTAGAATCAAGCATATCCATCCTCGGAATTGAGGACTCACCAACTTGGGAATAGCAATCCAAGTTTCTTCAAGAAAGGAGTAGAATCAGCTCATGACCCAAACCTACACTTTGTATAGAAAATAGGAGAAATATGGGTCAGTACAAACCATTGTACTAAGTATGGAAACTTATGCAAGTAAAACATTTGAAAACATGAAAAAGGGACATTTTGTTCATAAACATGTTCATTTTAAAAGTTTTTATGCACATTCCAAGAATAATATACAAGTCCACACCATAAGTAACCTCATGATACAGCTATAGTCAACATTCCATATTTAGATTTCATTTCATAAATACACCACAAGAGCTTACTCATAATCCCAATCCAACTCTACTAATGCAATGTGTATGTGAAGCAGCACAACCCTACATAAACTAAGCAAACCAACAAGGATGTCACAAGAACTGTCATTTACCTCATACATCATCATAACAAGTATAGTCAATCACATGTATATCAAGTGAGACCAATATTATGTATATGAAGTTATACCAATATCACACATATCATTCATAGTGCATATATATATATATATATATATATATATACACACACACACACACATAGTGAACCCATCCTAGAATTCCCATCAAGGTCCACTTGTGTAATGTATAGGTAAATTCACATACCCTTACCTACACTAAGTAACACATCTTAAGTAGTCCTTGAGAAAAGTATTGTTTTTTAACCCAACTTGAAGCTTGTTTTTCCTCTTTAATGGAGTCTTGAGTTTAGAGAGTTTACGTTTTGATTTTTTTTTTTTGTGTTGAGTAAGAATGAGTTGGGGTAATGGGGTTGGGTTCTTAAAGTTAGTTTTAGTTAGATAATTAACCACTAACCACCCCCTTAACCCCTACTACCCACTAAAAATAAGACCCTTGACTTAAACTAAAAGTCTACATACCTGGCACCATTGACGGACACCTGATACGCTCAAACTTACTTCTCAAATAAGAAGTAAAGCGGTCGTGTCAAGTAAATAACCCAACTAATGAGGTTGAGATCGTTCCCACAGGAAAAATAGTTTAGACTTAACTTCAATCTATATTACTATGTTCAGTCCAATTACTTTCCTTGGAAAGCAAAATGATAAAAGGGGGGTTTCTATTTCTAAGTAAATGAAACGAACTAGCCGAACAGTGAAAGAGGAAGAGACACTTAACAGCTTTCAAATGTGGGAGGTTAATCAATTAATGAAAGTAACTAGGGTTGACGTGTTCCCCACAGGTTTCATAACTGATAAGTATAACTATAACATTATTTCTTAGTATCTTGATACAAGTGCTAAGTTATGTATGTATAAATCCTGGTTCGGAATTTTTTTCTTAGAAAATTCACACTCCGCACCCTTATCTTTACCTCATATTAAGCATCGTATTCGATATTTGACTAACAGTTATTACCTCGCTACAATCATCTAGTCTATTAGATAGTAAGAAATAAATCTATGTTGATAATTCTTTCCTATTTTCTACCTCATTGGTCCGCAAGTAGCATTAAGGCGAGTAGTTCTAATGTGGTCATCCGTTGTTTTAAAAAAAGGACTTCTAAGCAAAAGAATTATCAATACATTCAAGACACTATTCTAGAATTGTTATTTTAGTTAGATTTTACCCTATATTTGCCTATGGTTACACAAAACCTAGTTATGGAGTTTAGTTACCCATAGTCCATAATCACAATATTCAAAATATATGGTATAAAGAATTCATATACTACTTCAATGAGAAAGAGTGTAAATCCAAAAGGTTCGCTTGATTAAATCAACAAAAGCACCAAACAAATCAATGACAAGAATCTCAAATAATCAAGATCTCACAAAAAGGTCTAAAAAATAATCAAGAGTCTTAACAATAATCAAGGCCTAACCAAATTATCCAGAGTCTAACCTCAAAAACGAGGTTTTTAGAATATTTATAAAAAAATAAACCTACTACATAAGGCCCTCCTATTTGAGGAAAAATCTGTCAAAACGCGGGTGGATCGACGGTACATCGCGCGGATGTCGTGGTCACGGAAGGACCGTCATGGACTCTGTTGTCCCCTACTTGATGCAATTTCTTCTGTGCTCTCTTCATTACTCGAAGGGCAGGTTTTATGACGGATCGTCACAGCCACAACGGTCCGTAGAGGGAGTCTTCGTTCCAAAACACGTGAACTCTTTGGAATATGGGTACTGGGACTACTTCTCTGAAACTTCATGACGAACTGGCAGGACGGACCGTAATGGATACGACTTTGGTCTGGTCAACGCTTCCGTAACCCAAACTTTGGTCAATTCCCCATCTTCCTTCAGCAGCTGCACTACGCTGCACCCTACGGACCGTCACGAGCATGACGAACCGTCACAAGCTCCGTAGGTGGTCTCTTCTGCATTTTTTGCTCAAAAACCTCCGTATTCATCTTTGGACAAATTTTCTGCAAATAAGAAGAAACTTATATAAAAATTAGCACAAAAAGGCTTTTGGACACACTAAACTTAAGGAAAAAGTATTAATAATACCGTGAAACCACGGTATATCAACACCATCTACGGACTGTAGATGGTGTGACGCCTGGTCTTGAAGGTTGTCCTTTGATTTGGAGAGTGGTCTTGGTAAGGCTTCGGTGAGGAGACTACGTATCAACTCACGAACCCCACCCAAGCCCCGTCAATCCATTGACGAACCATCAATGGGTCTCGTGGGTGGCTGATGCAAATTACAACTTTCTACTCCAAAGTTTTGGTCCTCCTCAAGGACCCTAGGGTGTTCCTTGGGGGTCGTACCCATATATTCTAATCCTAAACATAATGTTTTACCTGTTTAAAGTATTTCTACAAGATTTAACCATCGTACACTCCCAAGCTTCACTAGACCCTAGAACACCTACTAGTTCAATTTCACTATTTTCAGGACGTCATGGTCGTTTCTTGATGTTTAGGTACTAACACTTCCAAACCAAGTTAATCACATTAGTTTAGGTCTAGAAACATCGTTTTAACCATTTTGAGTCACTATTCATAATATGAGGCTCTAGCTTAGGTCATTGGATTTTCGGGGTGCTTCATGCATGCATGATTGCAGCACTCCCATGTAATGGGTCATCAATATGAAATAATGTAGAGAGTATGAAAGGTAATAGACTATGATCAAGTATCTTAATATACTAGAATAATTTGACGAATAAATCAAGGACAAGATAAGTGTACTAACCTGCTCCTAAATCTAAATTTATCAATAATAATAAAACAACAACCTAACCAAGCTCCCATAAGCTTGGTAGGTACAAACAACACACAAGACCACCTACTCAGGCCCTTATAAGCCCAGAAGGTTCCAATCAATCTACATACTTCTATCGGTAGTCCCCATAGCTCCATAGGCAATCAAATAGACCTATTAAGCATTAATATAGCCCCATAAGTAGCACATATCTCTCTTAGGCATTATTATAGACAACCCATAGCCCTCTTAGGCAACAACATGGCCCTGTATGAAGCACATAGTCTTCTTAGGCATCAATATAGCTCTGTAGAAAACCCATTGCTCTTCTAGACATCAATATAGCCCTGTAGGCAACTCGTAGATCTTTTAGGCATCCATATAGCCCCGTTGGCAGAACATAGAACTTCTAGGCATAGATCACATTCAAACAAATAACCACAATAGCCCCAAGGACAAAATAATAATCTAATCGCTAAAAGCGAGCAATGTAGTTATAAGCAACCTATACGAATAGCCTCTAAGTTGTGTCCAACATAAGGACACTACAAACTGAATAGGAATCTCGACAAGGGATGATTAAACCAACTAGAGCATCCAACAATCAAGAATAATGGCTACAAGTATAACAAAGATAACAACCCAATTACATAGTTTCGAAGCTGTAAGGAAATATGTCATAAGTAGGGAATAACCTTAACATAACTTTTTTGCTAAATTCGCGTTGCCTAACGACTTTACTCAAAACCCATCTCGATACTAAAATAAGGCGAGACCATAATCAACACAAAAGAATAGAATATAACACAATAATCTGATGAAAGATATGTATTTTCGTCATAAATTGCTATTTGTGACTTATCAAAGATGAAAGAATGGTCTTACCTTGACTATAAGTTTGTAATACACCTCAAAATTTTACAATATGCCCAAATCCCCATTTTCACACATGGAAGTATGATATTCTAGGAAATAGATAAAACAAATTATACCATATTGACGAGCTCAACGCATAGAACAACTTTTGTCAAGGACTTAAGTCATGAAAATATTTAACTTTGTTGATTTTAGAAGTGGGTTTTGTCAGTTTTCTGGTTATTCATTGAAAAAAATAAATAAAAAATAAAGAGAAGTCGAAGAATATGACATATATAAAGTTCTATGAACCTAGGGGACCCACCTTACCTGCCTGCTTGCGCAGTCTTGCGATAACGCAGATATCTATCCATTCTGAAGTTGTATGAACGAACGGGGTGATGCATTGAAAACTAGACTCATAGACCTACACTCTAGTAGGATCTGGGGACCTTAAATCATTATATATTGGAGAAAAACTCTAATACATTTTACTTAAATTTCAGACAAATCTTAAAAAGGAATTTACGGTAACTTTCACCAACTTCTATTTTGGCACTTACCTAGCTTCAAACCTTGAGATACAACCTTTTAACACTTAAAATATCACATAAAACATCATCCTTAATTTATTACCCATCCTCGTGGACTTTCCACAAAGATACGAGTCAACTTAGACGTTTTGAAAAGTCAGGGTGTTACATATTTACCATGTTTTTTAAAGATATAATAGAGTAAGGTATTGAGTTGTTTTGATTGATTTATATGATACATAAAGAAGATTCTATGCTTAGATGTTTTGAGATTGAAATATGATCAGTGTCAATGAAGATAACTTAGTCTATTCATGAATGTTCATCATCATAAAGTAAAACAATTAAAATTATGTGACATCGATTTGCAATCCCCACACCTCTTGATTGCTTGTTAACTCTTGAATATTAGACATTTTAGTTTTGTGATAATTAATAACCAAATTTTTTACATAAACTTGGTGGAAGTGTCCACCCACTTGTTATTACTATTGCAAATGAATGATCTTAAAATCCAAATCTCTTGATAGAAATTCTCCATGATATACCTTTATCTATGGGAATTGATCCCGAATACTCATTCAATATTTATTGACTATAAACGCTCACTCTTTTGATTAGTTTACCAGAGTGATTTGAGAGTTATCAAAAATAGTGTCGGTGCAGGGGAATGTTAGATGAAAATTCCAATTGAGAAATTATAATTTAATTTTGTTTATTTTTAGTAGATTTGTTGTTTGGTATGTTGTCTGATTTGTAGGTTTATGTAATGAGTGACCATGGAAGTGAACAACAATAGTCATTATGGGCAAAACAATAATATGAGTGATTTGAACTATATTAACATTAATGTCATGCAAATCATGGGAAGAGATAAATGATGCCTTCTTAGAAAGATTCTTTCCACCCTTGAAGATGGTTAAACTTCAAACCCGGATCTCAAATTTCAAACACATTAGAGGTGAACCTTTACAAATGCATGAGATTTTAGACAATTACATGTTGCAATACTTATATTGCAACCTTGATTCGGTCAATAAAGTGTGTCTTATAGTTAGTCCAAGGTAGATTGATGAGACAATTGTATGATCTACTTTGTTACTTGATGACATGATTAAGGTTAACTAAGCATGACATACAAGAGAGGAACAAGTTCCCACTTTACAAGTGAGCTTAAGCAAAGAAAAAGTTTAAAAGGACCATAAAAGAGATGAAAGGAAAGAAAAAGTCTACCGAAAATAATGCACATCCAAGGAAAGGAAAAAAAACAATAACTGACATTAGTTAATAATCAAGAATAATAATAGTGATATAAGAATGCAAGTCTCTTGCATTGTTATGGAATAACTTTATTGCTTTCTTTAGACGTTTAATTTTCTTATTTTTTATTTTCTATTTTAATTTTTTTGTCTTATATTTTTTATTTTTATTTTTATAAATTTGCAAATACATAAATTGTAACACCTCAGAACTTATCAGACTAGAACACTAGAAAAATGGGTGAACCACGACAGGGTTCACGAATTGTGAATGGAACCACAGTCCATCGAACTTTTTGAGGTTCACACCCAACCAAAGAAAGGTGGACCAAGGGACCCTTCACAGGCCGTGCACCAGTACACGAGCCCTACTGGTTCTCGTGGTAGCAGGATAGAATGTCACATCCGGGGAGCACCCGCTAGACATAATTGGCGTCATCGTCCTCGGAGACGACTAAGACTAGCCTCTTAGAATTCATCATTACATTCAATGGTTAAAAGTGCAGAAAATTTAAAACTTTTCATCTACATCTAGTTTATGAGGTTTACATAGACGTATCGCTTACACAAAATATATTCATAGCAAGTTTACATAGACTCCTCGTATAAGAAGATTACATAGTCTTCTACTTTATGGACATGTATTAGATATATATGATTTTATATCTATATATATATATATATATTAGAGATATAGATATATATATATTATATATATATATATATAGATATATATATATATATATATTATAAGATAACACAATATAGTGTTAAAAGGGAGAGTCCATATTAAACCATCTAAAGGAAATAGCACAATATGAGCATAGCCCTTACAACAAGTATAAATGACACTTAGGGCTTACCAATAATATCTTGAAACAAAAAGAGGAATGATCGTCATTAGACTATAACATGCACATGAGTAGAGTAAGAAATGGCATCGCATCCTCGGAACTTGGAGGACATTAACTCACAATTGGAGAAATGATCCACGCATTCTTCAAAGTGTTACGAACCCTTCAACGCCCGGACCTAAAATGTTGGGCGGGAAAGGGAGAAGGAAATAGGGGTAGCAATCCATGTGTACAAATTATGGAAACATATGCACATACAACATAGAAATCATGCTAAAAAGGGACATTTGTAAAACCATGCCATTTTACTTTTAAAAGCCTTATGCACAACCCAAGATCACATATAAGACAATAATAACATATTCCTTATGATACAAGCATATTCAACACAAGAACAACCTACTCAAGTTAAGCCAAGTCAACATGTACATAGCATAATAGAATTCATAACCAAAGTAACTCTAACATCATGTCATAACGACAAATCATATTCATGAGTCCATAACATTACAACATAAGTAAAACCATTATACATAAACCTTCACCAATTCTACTTGTGTAATGGTCAAGTGAAGCCCCATAACCTCACTCAACCAAGCAAACTAGCCAAAGGATCATGAATAATGTCCAACTTCACATATCATATCATTATAAGTATTCCTCCTCACATTTAGCAATATAGATCATTAACATGAAGAATAAGCATAAGCATAACATTTATCTCTTAAGATCATAACACATAAGAATCACTTCCTAGGATTTCCATCAAGGCCAACTAGTGCAATGTATAGGTAGAGTCTCATACCTGTACCTAGACTAAGTTAAACCCCTTAAGTCCTCCTAGTTATAGTTCACTTTATTGTTATTTTACTTTTGGGAACATCTTTCCTTAATCGACATAGACCACATGAGCTAATGTGGAATTCGGTGTCATGGAACCTACACCGAATGAAGGTGGACTACTTGCCATTGTAGTACCAAAAGATGAACATAGCATCTTTGTGGATCCAGTAGCTAGTATTCCTATGGGGACGACATAGTTCAAGAACTAGGAGATGTTTTTGGGACCCTCTTTATGATACATGTATTATAGTCTCCAATCTCATAAGTACAATAGTGAACCTACCTTCCTTACTTGGGATAAGACACTCCTCACTACTATTTCACTCGGTGCTAAGCTAGAGTCCCTTTTGAAATGTCTTTTTAAACAATCATAACTTAGTTTAAGTTATAGGAGAATAGCTTCTTATATAGTTATGTTGTTAACTCAATAAGAATTGTAAGAGAAATCCTTTCAATACAACCCTTCACATTTGAGATTAACACATTAACATCACCATAATATAATAAGGCACATAGGTACTTCATAACCAACCTTATATCATTTCATCTTAAGCATAATCTCATAATCATATAATCAATACATTTCAATTTCATCATCATACCAAACCTACTTAATCAAATCACAAGGCATACTTCAATTGAACTTCATCACCAAGTACAACCATAATAATTGAAGTAGAGGTTTAGGATAACAAAGACTTACCTTATCTCCTTCAAAAGCAATCATCATGGTCTTACCATCAACCAACCAACTTCATCCAATAATATGTAGTAACATCATCCAATAATAATTAATACAATAACTAGGTCAATTGCATCATCACTATCCCAATTAACTTCAATTCATAACCTAGGGTTAGGGGGAAAGGGTTCATCCCAAATTCTTCAAGAAATAGATCTAGTCCAAACAATACATTACCCTAGGCAGTCTATGAACGAATTAGATAGATTAAACAAGTCTATTAATCAATACATTCATCAATTCCCACCAATTTATGAGAAAGATCCAAGATTTGGGGCATTGAGGAAAGGACATCAATCAAACGAAATCACCATTAATCAACATCAATTACTCAACAATCTATACTTAATTAGTCATAGGAAATCGCGATTAATCATAATCAATCATCAATTTCAAGTTTAGAAGAAGACCCATTTACAGAGAAAAAACCCAAGGAATTGGGTGATTTAGAAATCAACTTTGAAACGACCTCTTGGGGAAAGGAATCCCAAGAGTGAAGAAATCATACCTTAATGAAGCTAAATACATAAAATTTGAGAATAAAAGTTGAGAACTTGATCTTCTTCGCCAAGCTTCCTTGATTCTTCAATGGAGGATGAATAGAGAGAGAAAGTAGAGAGAGATGAGAGCTTTTAGGTTTTGATTTGGAGATTTGATTTGAGTGACTTAAAATGACTTAAAACTGACCCTAAATCAATATATAGTAACCCCCTAGATTTACCAAAATACCCCTCACTTAAATGAGTCTTTTAGTGAAGTCAAATTGACTTAAATATGACACAAACAAATCTGAGAAGTGGCTGCGCATCGCAAAGGCAATTTCACATTTATTTTTTAAAAATTTGAGTTGAGTCAGTGGACCTCGTGGAGGCCCCGCGTCGCTAGGAAACTTTTGCCTTCCTTGTGTTGGCTGCACGATGCGAGGTGGATGTCAAATCTTGGATGCCGCAAGCTCTTTTGGCAGTTTGCTTGTCAATGTTTGGGTCCTCCTCAAGGACACTTCAGGCAGTCTTTGGGGAGTTCTAACTGGACGTTTGGACCCTTTTATGCTATATTTTACCTATTTAAAGTCTTTTTAAAAGTTTTAGACTTCATATGACACTCCCAAACCTTCACCAAACATATGAACGTCTACTAGTTCAATTCCACTAATTTCCGGACGTCATGGACGTTTCTTGACGCCTTGAATCTAAAACTTCCTAAATGGTTTATAAAAATTATTTTAGGCTTAGAAACAACGTTTTAAGGTTTAGTTCGTCATGTGAGGTTCTATCTTATGTCGTGGACTTTCGGAGTGTTACACAAAACATCTTAGGCTATGGCATCAGACCATAGAGCCCTCTACGGGTTGTGGTCTTGATGACGGGCAGTGGGAGGGTCTATGGACCTGGTCAATAGACCACCAGCCCAAGTGAGGTACCACGGTGACCTTCAGGGTTCGTGGTCCTCCCCACAATCTGTGGTGGGGTTCGTGGACAGACCCTAAGACCAGCACATCGACAAGATGTGATCCTAGTGACAGTCCGTTACTGAAGTTGTGGTTCGCCTTGAAAGATTTAAGTCAGGGGTTGTTTGGTCTTTTCCACTATGCGTTGAACACTTAAACTACGTTGTTTAACCCCTAAACTACATGATTTTGATCAGTTTGAGCCTAGTAACTTAGTCAGAACTTACCCAAAGCGATTCATTCACCAAAAAATCATCAGACTTAAAGCAAAAAGGAAAAATCAGGTGATAGCTTTCTCAAGAACACACAACAAAGTTTCTCCAATTCCAGACCCAAAATCGAAAGATTTCTCCATGAATATTGTCACTAGGTATGTGGGATTTTACTAATGGATTCCTTTCATCCACTAAGTTTCTAGATTTCAGTCAGAATCTTGATTCTCTGAATATTGCTTAGACATAGGGCTTCTAGAATTTCATATAATTGTTCTAGTGTATTCCTAATCAGATTATCATGTTCTCTCAACAATGTTGCTTAGTTCCTTGCATGAAATTTAGAACCCTAGTGGTGTAGATTTGTTTAGTTCATGAATTACACTTGCTAGGACAGATAAACAGATAAACATGTCTCAGTTTTCAAATGTTTAATTATCAATACTTTAATGTTACATTTCCAGTTAGCATGTCATAATATTGAGCTATCCAGTATATTTCAGTTATTTTGTATTGAAAAAAATTCCTATTGAGAGTAGGCTTAACACCGAGTTGGACTAGGGTCCGTCACTCTTATACTCCAAAAAATACGTGCCCCCGTAGGTTTATAAGTCCTTTATGTTGAATATCATTTTGGTATTCATGCTAGTCATGCATGTATATCCCTAGCAAGGTATATTGGGTCCTTTTAATGGGGCGTATACATTCGACTCCACGTTTAGCTCACGTGATTTAAGGTCGGTTAATAGTAGCTCTCACAGTGAGATTCTAGTGTATTTATCAAGTTACCAATTACATTTTCATTAGCTAGTCTCAGCATGTTATGCACTTAGTCATTGCATTCAGTTTAGCTCATTTTCAGTATATCTCAATATCTTTATCATGTTCAGATTATATCATTGCACAATATGCTTTGTTCAATTATTCGTTTGTTTAACATTATCCTATCATGCATGCTCAATACCTTTCAAGTATTGATGCATACTCAATGCTATATCTTTTCGTAATGTAGGTTCATGTCCTCAACGTTCATATCACGTGTACATTGGTCCCCGATCCATATTCAACATTATTAGTGGCGATTTCTCATTCTTTGATGATAATAGACATGTTTTTTTACATTCAGACTTTTCATTTTAATTTCAGTTTTGCTAGAGTTAGCTAGGGCATGCTCCAAAATCACTAGTCAGATAGAGGCTTATTTCAGACATAGATATAATCAACTTTGTTATTTAAGTTATATTTCAGTATCTCAAACTCTTGCTCAGTATTTATATATTCAAACTTATTGTGTATCCCCCATTGGTTCAGTTTATCTCATGTTTTAAGCTTCAACATAGTATCTTTTGTTCAGTTGTGTAAGTATGCTTATGATATGTCAACTTAGGGTTAGCTTGGGGTAACTCGTGATCCTAGGTCCCGTGCTTATGTTCAGGGGATAGCCTCGGGGCTTGACTTAAATAATACTATAAATTACAATAATTGATAATTTGAAATATTTAATAGACATAAAAATCTAGTTGATTCTAAAAATTCTATCATGCCTCAAATAACATATGTTATTTGAAAATGAAATAAAATTATTATAAATCTCAATAATTGACAACTTAAAAATATTTTAAAGACATATAAAAAGATCGGGAACCCTTGAAATTTTGTCAACGTCATATAAATTGGAATATGAAAAATAACATATGTTATTTAAGAATTACATAACAAGTACAATAAATTACAATAATTAATAATTTAAAATATCTATCCGACCAAAAAAAAAGAGGCTAAAAAATAAAGTCTAATTGACATGAAAAAGATAAAAAAAAACTTATCAAATACCTTTAGTAATTAGTTTTATAAAATAAGTTTTTTATATAAGTGGCATTACACTGGATGCTATAATAAGAAATAGATTATCAACACATACAAGTTTATGAGAGTTTTTTTTAACGCATTATAATTTATGCAACTTAAGTGAAAGGTTAACTTTCTTTTGACCTTTAACCTCTAGATAGTAATTTTGACCAATAAAATTATGACCATTTTAATAATGAAATAAATTTTTTTTTTTACATATTTAACAAAATATTGTTGGCCCTTTTACTAGTTACTAGTAATTGATAATAAATTTATATTATACATATTTAACAAAATATTGTTGGCCCCTTTACTAGTTACTAGTAATTGATACGGGGGGAAATTGTTAATTTGAGGGGTATATTTTTTTATATTAGTAAGTTTTATAATATAATTATATAAGGTAAAATTGGTCTTATAATTTATAAGTAATATAAGTATATATTATATACAAATATATATATATATATATATAACAAAACTTGCAAATGGTTGGTGAGATCAGTTGGGGACTTGTCTCGTGTGATTGGAAAGCATGGGCCCATTAGTGGAGAGAGTTCAAAACCAGTCAAAGCAAGCGTTGGTGCAGTGGGTGAACGGCGTAAGAGAAGCTTGCTGTCTCCATCGTGTGATCATCTACTCTCTCAGGTACGATCCCTTTTCAATTACTCAATCGTATCTATTCATTGTTTTGATTTTCCTTGTGCTTATTTTGTAGGTCAAAACAGCTTGCCATCCGTACCGGTCAGTGTTTTTTGTTGAATGGATTCATCTTCTTAGGAAGGTTCTTTCTCGCTCTCTCTCAAATTGTACTCTTGTTTTGGGTTGGGAATCGGTTATTAATTCAATGCTAGCTTTCTAGTGGTCTATTAATAAGGAAGACCAAGGGAGATTCTGATTCAGACCCCCCACAGAGACCAAAAAGTTTGGTGACTGTTAGCAAAGGCAGGGCCATGCTTGCCCAAGGGTACACTATTAGCCGGAAAATTACATAGGGTCAAATTTTGGTTTTATATATATATATATATATATATTATATATATATATATAATATATATATATTATATATATATATATGTACAAAATATGACATCTCTTGGACACAAAGGCTTCGTCTGTAATTAAAGGTGTTGTGACAATTCGTTAAGTGACATGTTCAAGCCTTGCTAGCCTCATAATTATATTTGTTACTACAACCATTGACACCCCTTATGAAAATTCTAGCTCCACCATTGACTGTGAGGTACCCGTGGAATACCCCGACACCATTATTATTGAAAAACCAAAAAGATGGGTTTCCTGATAATAATTATACAATGATTTTATGCAAGTTTCTAAAGAGCTTCACTATTGACTTTTCATTAAAAGTATTATGCATGTCCATATGTGAGTTTTAGTAAAATATATTAGTAGTCTGCTACCAGGGTTTGTATTATAATGAAGTTGATTTCGATCGATACACTCTATTTGAATAGCCCACTCAATCTAATTTGCTGATTGACTGAAATATGATGCTCACAAACATGATAATGCTAAAAAAAGTTTTCCTCTTAGAAAAGTTGTGTGTTTGCAATGTACAAATGCAAGGGGAGAAATCAAAAGGTCTTGATGATTCTATGAGGTGACAATACTATATATTAGGTTTCAAATGCACTTATGTCACCTAGATATTTGAAAATACTATAAACATTGCATGACGACAGGTAAACTGTTTCTCAAGTACTTAATTGTTCAGTGGAATTATCTTTGAGAATCATAATTTTGCTATATGGAAGGAAGTTGGGTTGCAAAGAAGGGATCTGTAAATGTAAGGGGCCTTAATGTTAGTAATAAGTGCAGAGTTATCAAATTAATCATGCATAAATTGAAGGCGGATATCTGGTGTTTTCAACAGGCATACGTGGAAAGAATCGACAGAAACAATAATAAAAAATATATGCGGGAACAAATGGGCAGATTGAGCTTGTGTAGTTAAGGTTACATTCTAGTATTACAGGAAAAAGTTCATGGAAGGGTGTCGACTATTAGTATGCCGCCTATTCTGTTTGATGTGTGTAGTACTGGAAGGCTTTATGGAGAAAATTTTTCACAGGTATTTATGGTCCACATAATAACAATAAGCGAAGGACTTATGGATTTCAATTTACCAGCGGTGAAAAGCTTATGGGATATCCCATGGGTAATAGGTGGAGATTTTAGTGTAACAAGGCCTGGAGGTGAAAGAAAAATTGCAGTTGTAGGTCATGGGTAATGTTGATGTTCTGTAATCTAATACCAGCCATCCTTGGTAGACTCACCATAGTAAGGGGCAAGATACATGCGGTCAAGGGATGGGAACATTGACCAAGCCTCTCAAATTGACAAATTTCTCACATCAGGGGAGTGGAGTGAAGCCTTCATAAGAATAAAATAAATTGGGAGACAACCACATCATATTTCAAATTTACAATATGTGGTTACAAGTAGATGGTTTTATTGATAAAGTAGAATACTAGAGTTATAATGTAAAATGGCAGTCTTGACTATATTTTAGTGCAGAATGTTTAAAAAGGGATATCAAGGCTTGGGGAATAAGGAGATATTTGGTAGAATTGAAAAAAGAATGGATTATGAACCTGTTCGGATTGACTTATTTTAGATGCTTTTGAGCAGTTTTTAGTGTTTGAATAAAATAAAATAAGTGTTTATAAGCACTTGTAGTTGAGACAAAATAAGAAAAAATAAGCCAATTCTAAATTATGACTTTTGGCTTATAAGTCAATCCAAACAGGCTTTTATGTTTGGTAATTTTCTGGAACTGTAAATATGGCTTCACTACTACCCTTGTGCTAAAAGATTAATAGTATATCTTACCTCTCCCAAAAATAAATAAATAATAATTTTGGGGAGCTTTGCTGTAATTGACAGTATTGCTGAAAATAGGCCTCTAACACAGCAGGAGAAACATGAGAAAATCACACTTCCCTTTGAACTTCAAGAATTAGGCAAAAGAAGAAGAAAATCATGGAGACAAAAGTTTACATGCCTTCAGTTGAAAGAAGGGGATAAGGTCATGAAGTTCTGAAGAAATTCACGTAGGAGGTTCGAATATCACCTCTCTGAAGTAACAAAACAGCTTGTACGCTGGATCTAGGAATATACACTTGTCAAATGGTATCATTCAATATTATATATGTTTCCCCCACGAATTATGTACATAGGTACATTTGATGAAATTTTCGACAAAGCGGTGTCGGACGACACCACTTAACTCAATGTGCATCAACCCTGACATTTGAGTATGCTCTGATATGAGAATGAATGACATTGTTTTCTTTCATCATCTTATAGTTTTTATGCTGGCTTATAAAACTCAATTTAAGATGCACAATTTAGTGTTAGGCTTGGGATATATAATATATTTTCCATTTGCAGTATCTTTGTTCTGAAATCAGTTATCATCCCTGCATTGGAATGGATATTACCTGGTCATTGCCGACTAATCAATTCACAACAGCCATGTTCATTTAGCAGTATTTTGGAGTTTTATCGATTCTTACGCGTTGGGCTCGTACAACTTATATATGTGAGTATACCCTTCTCAATGTGAGCCTAGTGACCTCTTCATTAATCACGTGATCAACATGGATTCTTTTTCCGTTTTAGATCATTTTTTCTATGAAAAAATTGAAAATGTAGTTGCCTACTTTTGTTAACAATGTTGCTCGGACTCTTCAAATATGCCAACGGGTACGTGTCGGATTCGCCAAAAATAGTGTATCTTTGAAGAATCCGAGACGGGTGCAGCATCAAAAGTCAAGAGTCCGCACAACTAGTTGTGTAGACATGCTAATTGAATTTACCAGAAGCTTAACAAAACCCAAATCTGCGCTTAGAGGAATGAAGAACTCTTTACTGATATATGTGCTACCCAAGTGTGAACTGGATTAGATTAAATTGACATCCTTTACGTACTAAATTTCACTACAGAATTTAGATGGATGCGGTTTGAGTTCAAGGAAGAAATTTACGGTGTATTTTCTTTGGGAAATCTAAACATTTTAATAGCAGTATATTGTTGGAGCTCCACCCCAGTGAAGGAAGACTGAATCCGGAGATAAGTCTTAATCAGTCCTCTAATGGCTTATAGCAGCTGCGGAGGTGTAAATATTTTTTGTTATATTAAAAGCATGAACTTCCTACTTAGAAGTTATATTACCTAAACACCCTTATAAATAATTAAATACCTTAATCGTCCCAAATATCCTAATTAAAAACCCCAAGAAATTTACCATCACAAATCACAACTCTTCATGATTAACCAAACCTGTTAGGCTCTCCAATGGTTTGGTACGTCGTCACAACCACACCATACGGATAATTCAAAGACATGAAAAAGTGCCCTTTCTTGGAAAAAAAATACAAAGACAAATAGGACTCAAATTTCTTCCAGATAGAGGATCTATTTAGTATAATAAAATTTAAACCCTCTAGATATTAATATGTTGAGAGAAACAGGATTTACAAAGCAAATTATATTAAATCCATGACCTGTGCAAACAAAAGAAGAAAATGAAGAGGCACAAACACTTTAATTCATTAGCCATCACATACATGTTAAAAATAAGAATTTTTATGTTTTCATGGTGATTTTGTGTGATATTGGTGGAATATCATTTATCATAATAATAATATTGACTACGGGTTGGCAGAATACAATACCAAAGCCATATCAATGAGAAAGTGACACTAAATTGGAGTCTACTTTTTCTACTCATTCTTTAATTTTTCTGCACTATGTGATTTATAAAATGAGAAACTATATTTATAATGGTATATACTTATTGTTTGATGATCTCATATTGTATATATTAAATTATATCCATGATTAGGAGTAACATATGCTTGAAGATACTTTTTTATTCATTTGACCAAATAAAAACATTCAATTGATATAAAAACATTCAGTTAATATACAATTTGGTAGCTTAACGGATGTGAAATTATTTTCAAGGTTATAAAAACATGAAATAGACTTACATTAATACTTGTCAATTATCTTAAGATCACGAAAATGATATGTATGAGTACTTTTCATGAATGGAAAAATGGATTAAAAAGTTTTTTTAGTAATTTGCGATACATGAAAATACTTCTTATTATTGGTATATTATTTAGAATTTTATTGAAGGTTGATAGACCTTTAACATGTACTTGATGTTCTCTAATGAGAAGAATAACATGTTATTATCATCAACATTATACGTAGCAACAATAAAACAAAGAGTTACCCATGTACATATATGACACTTGAATATTTTAAAATATGGGGTGTTTGACTTATGATTAATTATGTGTTCGGTATGATGGAATATATATGTTTTTCCATGAAAAATGATTTCTTGAAAAATAGTGTTTGGTAAGTAAAAAATATTATTTTCAAAATATTTGTATACAATCTAAACAATTATTATGGGATGTAGGGATGAAGATGAGGTGTGTTTGAGGGAGGGGAAGACACATAACTTATTTTTTTGTTCTTTATTTGGGTTTAGGCGTAAATTATTTGAACAAAAATTATCCTTATTTGAAACTGATATGCTTTGAGAAATTGACATATGTCGAGTTAGAACAAAAAAATGGATTTTTCCCTTAAAAATATAAATAATTAGGGTGAGTTGTGTTATTCTAATTTTTTTTCTTTACTAATTTGATAGATATTTAAAATATTGCAGTTTTCTGACATGGGATTGAGTTCCACATTTCCTTATTGCCACACCTTTGTAGTCATATAAAAATTTTATGCGTCAGGAATTGATCTATGGGCAATAACATTATACGTGCTTGAATAGCCCTAAATAGAATAAGTCTATAATGATATAAATAGATTGGAAAAACTAATAAATCGCTTGATAGTGGGGAATAAAGGTGAAATTAGAAGTTAATATCAAATGAGTTAACTCAGGTGTGTTACTTTTCCATTTTCAAGTGTTCATCTCTACATGCTGAGGGTGGGTGAGGGGTGGGGGTGGGGTGGGGGGCATAAAATCAAAGTTAATGCTAATATGCTAATAATCATGACAAACTGCTGAAGAAGACGAAGGTCTCATTACTCGCTGGTGTTTGCCAAATATGGCTAGCTAATTTATACAAAAAATTGTGTTCACTGTTTCATCTGTATTATGCACTGGTGTTTGCCTAATATCTCTGTTTCATTGTAACTTTCAGGTTTTGTGGTTTTACCCATTGTACATATTAAGCCTTTTCTCGCCAATATCTGGTAATAATTAATATATATATATAGCCTTCTCATTTTGGGTCAATACTACCAAAATATTTAGAGAACGTATATTACATTGAGATTTATCTTAGGCGTATTTAGCCTTCAATAGAGGCAGAGCCAGGATATTACATTGAGTTTGTGGGTTCTTGATTCTAGAAAAGACGTTTCACTAGGTTCTTGATAAATTATTCATATATATTAAGTGATTTTTAAATACAAATACACAGAAACTATAGACGCCCCTGCATGTCAAGGTCTCTAAAGTTGCACTTAAGATTGCCTTAGTGTCTGGGAGGGGTTATACTAGTGTCAATAATCAATCTATCTTCAATTCAAGATAGTGGAGTCAGTTATATGAACCCTCTGTGTCCATCATATTCTATTTAAATCCAATTTATTTCAATAGTAAATAATTTGTGTTGCGACACAAATAGGATTTCTATAAAACTCACCGTTGATAGCTACATGAAAATACTAGTATCTAACCTAAAATAAAAGGACTCTTGAAGGGTAAGCGATCAATATGTAGAATATCCTTTAGCAAAAAAGAACAAACCAAGATTCGTGATTGAGCATGTAAAGGTATAAAAATATGCGATCACGACCATGGTAAGCATACATCAACATCCATGTTTACTATGCATACATTCTTACTTGAGCATGTAAAGGTATAAATATGTGATCACGACCAAGGTAAGCATACATCAACATCCATGTTTACAATTCATACCTTCTTACTTAGGACACTGTCTAGATCTTCTATGTTTGAAACGATTTATTCCTCCGGTGTTTTAACTCAGGTACAATGATATTGCTAAATATGGGTTTTTTGCTTTGGAGAATTATGGGGATCATGATACAAAGTTATCTGATCAAAAGGAGCCCCAAACTTCGCAAAACACCGTTCATAGGGAAAAATCAACTGATCTTGAAGGGTATTGTTCTGTTTTTCTCTGGTTAATGTTGTACACTGCAGCAATATTTTCTTGCTTGAAACAATATGTTCCATACAGAGCTATGTGTCTTCACAGTTGTGAGAGTTCTATTTTGCTGTTTATCTTATGCAGGGTTATGATCAGTATAGCGGAGCAGCTTTATTCGGTCCTCTTGCTGACTTTCTTCTTGATGGAGGTGATCCTTTTTTTTCTCTTTTCGAATGAGGTGAACTGCTTTACATGTCCTTGCTTATCCGTCTCCTCAATTTCTAACTTCAAAGGCTATTGGTTCTCAATACTGTGCAGGTTTATGTTACTGGATTTATCCCCTACATAGGAAAAACTCTAAATTTTATGCTTCTGTCATGGTTGTATGCATACTATTGTTTTGAGTAAGTGCTTCTTTTTAGCTTGATATTGCTAGTAAGTTGATATGGATGTTCATTAAAAATTGCATATCTTTCCAGGTATAAGTGGAATCTGTCTGGACTAAGCTTAGACAAGAGGCTGGACTTCTTTGAATCAAACTGGGCATTTTTTGCTGGTTTTGGTACTATATTTCTTTATATCGATTTCTATTCTTTGCAATGGTTTGTTTTATCAGTTTATGTTCAAAGATATGATGTAGTTGTCTTAGTCTCTTAGAAACCTCATGAGCGCTCTTTGTCATTCCCAAATATTTACATTATTTTCCTGAGATTGGTATCTGGGACTTAATTGCTTGTAAACTCATTAACACAAAATTGACCTTTTGGTGTCGAATAACATTCTGATAGTTGTCAGCTCCTGTTATCATTAGTAAACATTTAAAAAGAGAAGTTCTCCCGAGTCAAATCAACAATTTGAGTGGTCCTGCTGTCACATTGTCGTTTAGAGTTTCTATTTTTTTCTTTGATCTTCCGTGACATTTTTCCGTTTCAACACCAACTAGTGCTGAACATTTTCAGAATTTTCTTTTAAGTTACATGGATCATCTTTCTTGCAAAAGTTAATATGTCTTTTAACTATCCAGGAAATCCATGTGTACTGGCAATGTTTCTTTTCTCTCCACTAGTGAGCTGTGGGTTTCTGGCTATACTGTTTCCACTGGTAAATACAAGTTCCAATTTCTGTTATTTCTTGTCTAGTTCTTTTCTTATAACAAGGTTTGCATGATGATGATTAAAATTGTAAGCTGTTATTTGTTATTTTTACTCTTTCTGTATCTGCTCGCAACTTTCTACCTTTTTGCATGAATCTTACTGCATCATGTCATCATAGGAGGTGATGAACGCAAAATCCTTGTGTGCTTTACTTTTGACTGGTAAAGGAATAAAAAATGGAAATTTTGAAGAACTGCTAGAGAACTCCCAACACACAGGAAAAAGTGCATCCAAAATTGCTTCTTATAGTACTTGTTGAGGGTCATAGCTTTTGGTTAGCTGCCTGAAGATAGTTTCAATTGCGAAACATGCAGAAATATGGATCATATGACAAGTTCTAGTTTTGGAATAATTTCTTAAATTAGGTTTTGAACTCTACAATTTCTTAAATGGAGAAGAGTAGAGAGGCAGGCCCATTAACCATCGGGTTTCAAACTGTACGCCACTGCTCTTTGATGATTTCTCAGTTATCCGATTTTTTTTAATTATGTGCCCCAACTTTTGCTAACATAATCGTTGGCTAGATGAGCGGCTATATGAGTTATAACCTCCCATCAGCTGCTGGACCTTTCTTTTTAAAAAAAAAATCTCTACCAAGATCATAGTCTCTGTTGCCATATGAGAATTATAAGAGAAATATTATTATCTACTATCACATTGATACGCTATTTATAGACACTACAGTAGACTCCTTTTCCAACTAGGACACTACATTACATTCCATTTACAAATAGGACATTACATTACATTCCCTTCCCTAGTAGGATTTCATATACTATTCTTGTCACTACTCCTATTCTAACAGATTTCTCGAATAGGTTGAAGAGGTAGCTCATTTACAAGGTTGCACTTCATGAACTTTGATGTGACAGATCATTTGTGGGCTTGACACTTTTGAGCTGGATGTGATGTACTGCATAGGAAGAAAGGAAACCTTTTTGAGTCACCTAATAAATTTTGCTTAGGAACATACCTTTGCAATTCTTAAAAGTGTTTCTTAACATGAAGTTGATGTAAATGTTTTCTTTTAAGCTTCTTTTTCAAGTATTTTTCTCGTCTCATAGTGCATTAAATTCATGCTCATTATAAGCCTGTTGTATCCCAACAGGCTAGATTTAGATAAATGGTCGAAGCTTTGTTGCATCCCCTTTCCTAATAATTCGTTTTTCCTCTTTCCAATAGTGATACGGGAGAGACTGGATCCAAAATATACTTAAACACTTGGGAGGGGGTATTCATTTTATGATTCTAACTGAGCCACAAATTATCTTGCATATGTACATGCTTGAGAAAACTCTGTTACTAGTTTCATGTTTCTTTGATACATATGATTTAAGTTAGTATCAGCTATGATGGTTATGCTTGTCTCCTGGCTTTCACTATGCTTGAATTCTCTTGCCGTCTGTATATGAATGTAGCTAATAGAAGGATGCAATACTTCAGGGCTAATATGAGTATAATTCATGTTATGATTCTAAATCACCACAAATTAGCTTGCATATGTACATTCTTGAGAAAATTCTCTGCTCATGGTTTCATGTTTCTTTGATTTATACAATTTAAGTTATTATCAGCTATGATGGTTATGCTTGTCCCTGTAGGTTCTTATCTCATGCTAACTGTTATCTCCCGTAGTTTGTTTTGACCGCAACAGGCTCGGAAGCTGACAAAATTGTTGCCTTACCTAGAAGAAAATGGAGAGGTGCTGAATTAGGAAGGGTACCAATATTTTTCATTGCTGATTACATGTCGTAAGTTTTCTGGATTTTGCCTTTTGGATGTTTTGGATATTTTTGTTAGTGTTGATGTTGTAACTTTTAAACTATAATATATGTCGATTGGGTGTCATTATTGAATTTTGGTAATCTTGTCATCATCATCTTGTTGGAAGACATTCATACCAATATTTCTCAAATCACCAATACCAATGCCAGAGCTCCATATAATTAAGCTCCTAAATCAGTTACAGCAGTATTGTTGCAGTCAAGGTGGGTTTTTAGTGGTTGAAGGCCACTGGTCCTGAGGAAAAGGTAAAATGTTGTGGGAAAGTTAAAGGCGTCAGAGGGATTGCCTGAATGGGGTGGTTTGTATGGAAAAGTTTTCTCTGTTTTTTTTTGTGAGTTTTTTTTTAACAAACAATTTTATTCATCTTCCAAAACCCACCATTACAGTTGATTTGAGGCAGAAACACAGTCCAATTCTTCCCTCCGTGTGGAATATGGGATGATCTACCTATTACAGTTGAGATGAAAAGGTAAATACCTAAGGTAGGTATTTAGTGTGACTAATCCCATTATACACATATATGGGAGGATCCTATATATGAATTTGTCACGGCGGATCGAAAGTAAAATCCTTCTTCCTTCTGTTGGAGACTCTTATAATCGGAAGACTCCAACGATCAGTTGTTATGAGCCCTTTGATTTGGGAGGGGAGTTCACCACTGTTAGAGTATAAAATGTTGGTGTTGTACTTGTGACTGAGAGAAGCTAGCTTGTCGGCCACTTGATTAATCTCCCTATAGCAATGTGTTATAGAGTATTCACTTGGATTTAATAGGTCCTGCAGCCTTTTGACTTCATTTGCTATTGTCCAAGGTGGTGTAGACTTCTTCTTGATGCAATCCACCAACAACTTGGTATCACTCTCTGCCTGCACATTTTGGTAGCCATTGTTTTTGCACCACGACATTCCAAAGAGTAAAGCTACTGCTTCCGCCCAGTTGTTAGTGCCTTGTCCTAATACCAATGAGAAAGCTATGATGAGTTTGCCTTCATGGTCTCTCACAATACCTCCTCCTCCACAGCTACCGTTCCTGCAACTACCATCAGTGTTAAGTTTAACAAAAAAGAGAGAAGGTTTGTTCCACTTGATGAAAGTAATCTTTTAAAAGTAAACATTGCTTGAAATGATTTTTAAGACCTCCTTCAACTAGCTTTCATCTTATTAGAGCCTAAGAAGTGGTTTACTAGTTGGGAAATATTGAAAGCAATCTGAGAAATGGATTTGTTCACATTTATCTTTTGTGAGCCATGCTTGGCCTCACATCTTGATTTCCAAATCTCCCATATGGTAAGAGCAGGGAGACATTTGACAATGATACTATACACTGGATTAGACGTCTTTTGTCTCCACCAATTGATTAAGAGTTGTCTGAGGAGTATGTCCTTGGAAGGAATTCCAAATGAACCACAAATGACTTTCCAGACATCTAGAGCATAATTTCCCCTGCAAAAAAGATGGTCAGTAGATTCAAAAGTAGAGATCCTACAGCAACAAGTAGTTTTAATAGTGATTCCCATTTTAACTACTCGAGCATCAGTGGGAAGCCCATCTCTCAAAGCCCTCCAAACGATAAAGTTCATTTTGAGGGGACAGCTTTTTGCCAAGTCATTGAATCAATCCAATTTTTTTGCTTTTTTTGGCTTAAAAGTTGCCAAGCAGAAGCAATAGTGAAAATTCCTCTTGTGTTCATAGTCCAAATTGTTATATTAAGGATATTTTCCCTAATAACAATTATCATGGAGTTGATCTTGATTCTAACATAATCAGGTAGATAAATATCCCAGCCATCCCAATTTCTATGGTTGTCTAGAATAGCATCTTTGAGCTTTAGCATTCTTGGTTTACTACCAGGAGGAAGATATTTCCACAATGGGCCTTATTCCGACCAATTATCATACCCAGCATCGATATCACCCTTACCAATCTTCCAAAAAATACACGTATCTACTTGGCTCTTGATTTTACACATTGCATTCCAAGCTTGAGATTGACCAGAACACCATAGCTTGATCTTACCGGGTGTATTCTTTGGCAATATTTCGCCCAAAAGAAATCTTTCCATTGAGAGTTTCCGACCCTGATGTTCCACCATTGCTTAGTAGTGAAGGCATTGCACGTATCTTGAAGGCATTGTTTAGTAGTGTATTCTTGTGAGTATTGTGAGAGTGAGAAGTGGTGGATGAAGTAGCAGGCTGAGACATGGTTACAATGTTTGACCAGAAATCCTGCAATCCACATTTCTGCCCTTTTTTCTTCTTCTGCAAGGGCAGGATGCTCCCTATCTTCCATCTCTGAAGAGTTGATCTGAAAGTGAATACTGGGACCTTCTTCTTTCTGGAATTCGAGAAACAACTGTACTTACAAGTTACAAGCAAGCATAGGAACGCTAGAGTCATAATTTTCTCATGCCAGCTATTCTGCTTTCAGCCCGAGTCATACTGGTTACCTCTTTATGTGTTAAAACTAATTTTGTTTGTTGTCTTCTTTTGCAGAATGCGAGTCTTAAAATTATTTTCTTCAAAATCGCACCAGCAAATTAATGTGAACAAGGCACTCTGAAATAGAATGAACATGTCTGATCTACTCCCAATGCTCCATATCCATGCATAACCTCTGTATCTTATTTATGAAATTTATATTTGTATGGGTCAACGATGTTCCTAATTTATCCACGATCACAATATGAACATGTGCTCGTAATTTATCATTTTTTTGGGAAGAGAGGAAGAAGTAAATCCAGATTTGCTGCTATCACAAATGGAAGATAGCAACTTATGGTGATTCCTTCTGTATCTTATGTACAGAGTAATTTGTAACTGGTTTGGTCATTCTTTCATATGAACAAATCTCTATGTACTAAGTTATTAATTTTCTTTAATTTTGTCATAGCTGATTAATTTTTTGTCATACGAACACTTTAATTTATGGTTTCAATCATATTATTCTCATATATTACTTATCCTCAAGTAGGGTGTACATGACCAGGTTGATTCGGATTTTTCAAATATAAAAAAAATCATTTGTGAAATTTTTTAAAATTTTTATATCAAACCAAACTAATAAAATCTGGGTTTTTCAACCTTGGGTGGTCGGATTTTTCAAATACCAAATTAAATCATTTTGTCGAATTTTTAAATTTATAAATCAAACCAAACAAATAAACCACTAATTTTTTCAGATTTTTGGATCTTTTCGGTAAAGTTTGCATACAAACATATAACTAATTTGTACTTCGAATACCAAATATACAATTATCTAATGTGTTTTTTAAATAAATAACACAATATGAGATAAGTATTGATGATACAAAAATATTCATCAAAAAATAATAATGAAATTATCATAGAAAATAAATGTTGTAAAGTCATAACTAAAATAATCATAACTTAAAAGTACTAAGTCATACTAAAATAAGTTTAATAAATATTGATTACATTACTAAATATTCAAGGAAAATTAAAATTAAATGACATATTTTAATCGTTTAAACCAATGTAAAATTAAAGAATATATATTCAATATTATTGTCATTATTAGTGTTGAATTGATTTCATTTTTACAGTAGTATTAATTTGATTTTGATTAAAGTTTTATTATAATTATCAATATGTATGTACTATAATCTCTATTAGATCATTCCGAATTCTAAATTTTAAACATGAAGTAGTATATTAAAAGATAAAAACTATGAAATCTATAACAAATATTTTAAAATGATATCAAATCAGATAATTTCATGTATACAGTAAAATTTTAAAATTGCATATATAATGTCGGGTTGATTTGGTTTCGGATTATTTTTTTTAGTTAAAACCAACCCAATCCATATATAGTCGGGTTTTTTTTCCAATACTAAATCACTAGTCAATTTTTTTTCCAATTTGACTCAATTTTCGGTTCGATTTTGTACACCCCTATCTTCAAGTATATGTTTTTCAACACTATTCCCTTTACAGAACTTCAAACCACACTCCAAAGTAGAGATGGGGTCATGAATTCTTTTGCTGCTATACTTGAAAATATTCATCACGTATTTAAAGATTGTTATTTTTTTTGTAATTAATATAATGAAAGAAGAAAAATGATCTCCCTGCTTATGAGTGAAAAATAAATTCCTTACCACAATTATACTTTCTATTACTTGTTTCAATTAAAACATTATTATTTATTTATCTTTGGCAATCAAGAATTTCAACGACATCTATCAAGTTCATGATATTGTTATTAATCTTTACAATATATTTATATTACATTTTATAAAAGTTACAACTTTTTATATAAGTTAAAATTTTTGATGTAAAAGTCACAACTCTTCTATCACGCCCCGAGCCTACACCCTGGTCGTGGCCGGCACTATGATACTCGAGGTTTAATGGAATAGATCCTCTCAAGATGGACAGATTTTTTTATATTGATAGAGAAACAATGGTTTCTAAGTCATTCAACAGGAGCAAAGTACTTGAATATTTAATTGTGCAGAAGAAGAACAAGAAGTAGCAGTTCAGAATTCTCGTTATTTTAAAATGAGAGGAAATCCCTCAACAAAGGATAGTGTGAACGAATGCTTTTGTGCCTTATCGGAAAGGTGAAAACTCATTGATAAGGCACAAAAGCATTATGGCCAAGTTCTATAAGCAATATGAAATTTCTAGAACGTTCACACTATCCTTTCTAGAGTATTCGTTCACAAAAGCATTATGGCCATATTCCTAGAAGTTGTAACTCGTCATAAAAGTTGCAACTCTTCATAAAAATCAATTTTCATAAAAGTCACATCTTTCCATGAAAAAGGATAACTATTTTTGAGTCACTCTTCATAAAAGTCGCAACTCTTCATAAAAGTCATAACTATTCATAAAAGCCACATCTCTTCATGAAAGGGGAAGACTATTTTTGAAAATAATCAAAATTTAAAAGGAAATTCTAGCTTGTGGTGACGCCATGTAGGCGGGCCTAAGATTCCCTTTTATATAAATATATGATATGATTGCTTAAATATAATTTTAAAAAAAACTTTTACTATACATAAAGAAAGACTTTTCTTCATAAAAAATTACTACTACTTATAGAGGGGTGAATAAAGTTCTTCAAATTGGGAGAACTACTATTCACCTCTCTATTTCATTATTTAACATTATATGTATTACTTTATAATGAGCATATTATTCACATATATTGCAATTAATTAAATATCTAATATTTATATTTCTTTTTAAATATAATGTAATATTTTAAGAAATATATTATACAATATTTTCACCTCAAATTGATGATATTTTAATTTCTTTTAAAAAAGTTCTACACTAATATAATTTGAAAATCTATAATTTGAACAATTTTTAGCTAAGCATAAAAAAAGGGACAAAAATACTCATTTTTATGCATTAATAGAGCATTTATGGAAGCAACGTTATAATCTTGAAAGTTGATTAATGTAAGTGTATTTCATTAATGATTTTTTTTATTTCAATTGTCCATTAATTTGTATATTATAGATCTAGAAAATTCACACTATAAAAGCCCTTTTAACCTTCCTCTACCAAAACACACAACTCTAGAAATTTCTTTAAACATTTGAGTTCATCAAATTCTATAAGCAATATGGCCAAGTTTTTGAACTCTATTATTTTCTTCTTTCTCATTATTTAAGGTTTGTTTTTTTCTTTTTAAAAAAATTTAATTATTATCCAAATTGTTTTTTCTATTTTTATTGTTGTGTTTATGATAAAAGATAACAGTGCTAATTCTTTTGATAAAATTTTTAAAATGACAATTTTTAGAATTTAATTGAAAAGTAGCCACAAATTAAAAAACCATTAAAAATAGTTTCTCTTTCTTTTGGGATTCATGACTTTATCATAAAAATAGAGAAAGTGAAATTCCATCATAGTTTTTTGGATGAAATTTCAGAATTTGCAATGAAGTTTTACTCATTGCTATCATGGATTTCAAAAACCATGACAATATATGTATATAAATCTTAAATTCATCACTTGAAAGGTTGAAACATTGTTATGGTGTTTTCGCATCAAAAGTTATGCCTAACACATATTCATCCAAAGCTTAAATTTTGAGAAAATAATCTTACTTGATTGACTTCTACATGGTTATGTGCATTGACTATGATTTGAATATAGACTTCATGATATGATGTTTTAAACTTTCTTTAGCTAGAAGTCGATGTTTCCTCCTCGGATTTGCACTTATGAAATTGCATGAATGTTAGGTTGTTAGATTTAGTTTCCACCTTTCCTATGATGTCATAAATCTCATTCAAGGATGAATGTTCCCAAGGGGGATATATTGTAACACCTTTGATTAGCGGAAGGCCAAAAATAAGGTAATGGGGAGGAACTCACTGCCAACACCTGAACCATGGACCCACCACGGAGCCCCAGACAACTAGTGAAAGGGACCAAGGCTCATATAGTTTCATGTGCCCAGTCCCAGGGGATATATTGATCAAGCGAACCTCCTAGGAGGCCCTTAACTACCCATGGGGGGGGGAGGGGTGGACGGGTCGTCATGACACCAGTGTGCGGATGAAGAACCTGACCTATAGTTGGCCTCCTCCCACGACCCTTAGTGAAGAGACAAATTTTTTTTAGGGAGGTCGTGAAGAGGCAAGATAACAAGGGACCTCTCCCTACCACAGTGGTCAAGGACCACAGCTACCACCACAGCCCGTGAGGTCTTTGACGGCTCGTGAGGGCCACCATCTGGTAGTTGCAACAGCTTTATTTTGAGGGCTTTTATGTGTTTTCCTAATTATTTTATCCTAACACTGTCATTTTTCCATTACCTAGAAGTCTTATATAAGTGTTTTAACCCCACATTTCCCCTATTGAGATCATTCACTCAAATTCTTAAAAGAATAACAACAAGTCTTATACTCCAAAATATTTCTCTCTCTAGAACACTTAAAGAACAATGAGTCAACCGAGGGTTTCGAGCCAAGCTTCCAATTAAGGCATGGAAATTTAACAACATGCATATTTGGAGAATTTGAAGACTTGAACTTGCATACTTGGAGGATTTGAAGACTTGAACTTTTATTCTTGGAGGATTTGAAAACTTCAACATACATACTTGAAGAATTTGAAGACATAAACTTGTATACTTAGAGGATTTGAAAACTCGAACTTGCATATTTGGAGGATTTGAAGACTTAAACATTTATATTTGAAGACTTCAACTTGCGTACTTTGCTGAATTTGAAGATTTTAGGCATGCTATCAAAAAGTTTAAATTTTTATATGGGTTTGGCCCCTCATATTGACACGTCAATACTTTATACAAGTCTAAATTTTGATGAAACAAAACATAAAATAAAATACTTATAGCTTGGAATTTCATACGAAATATAAAGTGGGAACATGTGGTTTTCTTGACACTTATGCTACTGAACTTAGAATATGGTTCTAAGTGCCTAGTACCTCAATGAATAGGATTAAATCACAATGTAGTTCTAGGAGTTTTTTGTTTGTTTGTTTATTTCTTTGGTGTTCAATACATAGTTTATACTATTGCAGACCAGGAGTGACATGAAGTTTAGGCTCGTACGACATCATCTTACTACAAGGGTAGTACCTCTTCAGTAATTTTGCATTAATAGGACCAATTTTCATGTCATATGCATCAACATGCAAACTTTAAAGCACCACTTGAATAAGTTTCTTGTACAACATATGGTCCAGATCACTTTGACGTAAATTTCCTCGCAGACTTATGTAAAGTAATATCGGTCTTGTTACTGCAAGGAGTTGATATCCAACTTAAAGAACCTCAAGCAAACCTTCATGTTAAAAGCACGGGATAGACGAATTCGATAACATTCAAGATTCTGTTTAGCTTCTAGACTCTTTTAATCAAGTTTTTCAAACTCCGAAAATGTAGTTGAGCATTTTCATCTTTACTGAGCTATTTTTGAATAACATTTCTTAAAGAAGGTATTTGATGCTCAAATGGAAGGACTGCTTCACTCCAAAAGGAAATGAATATGGTTTGTTGAGTCATTGTGTGGTATATTGTCCTATATGCCATTGAAGCTTCTTCCATTCTTTCATGCCAATCTTTCTTGGACTTGGAGAACACTTTCTTGAGCAGGTTATATAGAATCTTATTGAATGCTTTGAAAAGACCATTGGTGGCAGCATGATACATAGAAGATTACGTTGCTTTAAGCCAAAGATATCACGAATCTTATTCATTAACTTTTTGTCAAATGGTTTTCCTTTTTCTGTTATTACGTAGCGAGGGATGCCAAAACAACATATGATATTCACTCGAATGAATTCACAACATTCTCTTTCTTCACATTTTTAAAAGCGACAACTTCAACCCATTTTTAGAAGTAATCTACTGCATCTAATATGTACAAGTGTCCACCAGAAGATTTGGGAAATAGTCCAAAAACATTCAATTCCCAACATTCAAATAGTCAAGACGTAATAGTTGGGTGTAATACTTCAGGCGGCTGGTGTATAAAATTGGCAAGTAGTGCACCTTCAAGCATAATCTAAGTGTGCCAATAATACACCATTCTTTTTATGTGAAAGTAGAGCTTCGATTTACGTGATCCGCATACTCTTGAGTGTGCTTCTTGCAAAGCTTTGATAGTTTCTTCCTCTCCCAAACATCATAAGAGTACTCCCTCAAATAATCATATATAAAGTGTCTGGTTGTATCAATGTAAGCGAGGTGTATGACGACGAATGTATGTTCTTCTCCTTGAATTTTCTGAAAATATCCCATAACACATATAGATAATAATGGGTTGTCTCTAATATTCCTTCGCGTCTTTAGAAACAACGATGAGATACTTAAGCTTATTTTTTGCATATTCGTCCTCATTTGGTAGTGGTACTATCCATTTTTGGAAAATATTAATTTGTATCTCATCACGCAAGGTTAACGTTGGATCCAGGGCAGCCAATGCATCAACTTTCTAGTTTTCCTTTCTACGCACATGTTTAAGGGTTATGTATCTAAGCAACACTATCAACTTTTGAGCATTATCATGGTAAGAGTGCAATTCATGTTTCTTCACCTTAACTTTTCAAGATTTGATTGATCACCAACTAAGATTCACCAAAAACATGTAAGTGTAATTGTTTCATGTCGATGACCATTTCAAGTCCAAGGATCAACGCTTGGTATTCAATAACATTGCTTTAAAGTAAAAGAGAATGGTAGAATTTGTTCTTATAAAGTGATGAACACTACACAAGACCCAGCTCCACCATGATTTGCAGCCCTACCAAAGTACATGTCCCAAGGAGGTTGAAATTCAATAGACATCGTATATTCATAAGGAAGCTCATCAATCAAGTTTCAATCATCTGGTACCGGGTGGTCTGCCAAAAAGTCTACTACTGCTTGTCCCTTTACAACTTTTTGTGGGATGTACACGATCTCACACTGTTGGAATAGGAGATACCATCTTGCTAGCTGGTCATTAAAGACAGGTTTAGACATAACAAACTTGACGGAATTTGCTATAGAAATAAGGCGAACAAGAAGAGCTTAAAAATAATGCTTCATCTTTTAAATTGAGAAGACTAGTACCAAGTACACATTTTCAATTGGAGAATAATTCAGCTCATTTGGCGTCATAGTTCTGCTCAAGTAGTAAAAAGAATCTTCTTTTCACTATTCTCTTGAGCTAATAAGGCTCATACGGACCTTAAAGTCAACAAGTGCAATGACCAAGCAAAGCCCCATAACCTTACTCAATCAAGTAACCCAACAAGAATCATGAACAACATCCTCTTAAGACTTCCTTCAAGGCTAACTAGTGAAATGTTTAGGTAGAGTCTCATACCCCTACCTAAACTAAGTTAAACCCCTTAGGTTGTCCTAGTTAGAGTTCATTCCTTTAGTTCATTTTACCTTTTGGGAACATCTTGCCTTAACAGACATAGACCACATGAGCTAATGTGGAACCCGGTGTCATGGAACCTTACACCAAAAGAAGGCGGACTACTTGCCAAGGTAGTACCAAAACATGAACATAACAACTACGTGGATCCACTAGCTAGTATTCCTATAGGGGCAACATAGTTCAAGAACTAGGATATATAGTTGGGACCCTTTTTATTCTACATGCATTATAGTCTCAAATATCAAGAGTACATTAGTGATCCTAACTTCCCTATGTGGGAAGGGACACTCCTCACTCTAGTTCACACGGTGCTAAGCTAGAGTCCCTTTTGAAATGTATTTAATGTCTTTATTAATCATCATAGCTTAATGTAGGTCATAGAGTCTAATCCCTTGTATAGTAATTGTCATTAGCTCATTAGGAATCGCATTAGAATATCCTTTCATGTCAACCCTCATAGGTGAGATTATCATAACATCATTATCATGTCATAATAAGGCACATACGTACTTCATAACCAACCTTATATCATTTCATCTTAAGCATATTCTCACAATCACATAGTCAAGACATTTCAATTTATCATCATGCCAACACCTACTTAGGCTAATCACAAGTCATGCTTCAATTGAACTACATCATCAATGATAACTCATCATAATTGAAGTAAAGGTCAGTATCATAAGGACTTACTCAATCTTCTTCGACAGCCATCATCATACTCTTACCATCAACCAACGAATTACATCCAATTATGGGTGTAGTAACATCAACCAATAGTAATAACACAAGAACTAGGTCAATTGAATCATCACTGTCCAATTAACATAAATTCATAACCTAGGGTTAGGGGAAATAGGGTTCATAATAAATTCATCAAGCATTATATTACCCTACTTAGTCCATACATAAATTAGAATAGCTAAAATAAGTCTAATAATCAATTCATTTTTCAATTCTCATCAATTCATGACCAAGATCCAAGATTTGGGGAATTTGGAGAATGGAACATGATCAATACGAAATTGCATCAATTAACATCAATTAATCAACAATCTATACTCAATTAGTCATTGGAAATCACAATTCGTCATCAATTTGAAGTTTAGAAGAACACCCATTAGAATTGGAAAACCCCATGAAATTGGGTAATTTAAAACTCAACTTTAAGAGGACCACTTGGGAAAAGAATCCCAAGAGTGAAGAACCCATACCTTAGTGAAGACTTATCCACGAAATTGAAGTGAAATTCTAGAGAAATTGACCTTCTTCCTCAAACTTTCTTCCTTCTTCAATGGAGGATTTTAGGGAGAGAGAAAGTAGAGAAATATGAGAGCTTTTGAATTTTTGTTTAGGGAATTGGGTTTAGACTGAGTTAAAATGGCTTAAAACTGACCGTAAGTCAATATATAATCACCCCCTAAATCATCCAAAACATCCCTCACTTAAATTGGTCTCCTTGGAAAGTCGAAATGTCAAAAATACGATTTTATCGAATCTGGAAAGTGGCTTCGAGTCGCGGGGCCAACACGCATTTTATTTCCCAAAATTTTTGGTACAGTGAGGTCCATGTGGTCTACGCGTCGTGCAGCAAACCACTTATTCTGACTTTCACAGGCTGCTTTGGCAACCTGCCCAGCCATGTTGGGGTCCTCCTCCATGACCCTTCGAGTGGGCCTTGTAGCGTCGTTATTGGACGTTTAGACTCTTTCTACTACATTTTACCTAAAGAAAGTCTCTTTAAAAGTTTTAGATTTAATTTAACACTCTGAAACCATCCTCAAACATAAGACGTCAACTAGTTCAATTAGGCTACTTTCCGGACGTCCTTTGACGTCTTGGCTCTAAAACTTCTCGGATGACTTCTAAGCATTATTTTAGGTTTTATAGCAGTATATAAAACATTTAGACACTCATGTTAGGCTCTATATTAGGTCTTGACTTTTCAGAGTGTTACAGCAACAAAGAGTAGACGTTTCACTAGATATAATTTGATATTTTTAAAGGGAGTCGCTGCATGTTTGGTCCCAACAAAAAGAACACTTTTATTCATGAGATGACCAAATGGTTTGAACCTTCCTGCTATTTTTGAGATGAACCTCCTCAAGTAGGCTAGCTTTCCTTGGAGAATTTTAAATCATGAATATTTCGAGGCTCGTGCATCTATGAAATTGCATCAACTTTGGCTTGATCAATTTCAATTCCTCTATAGTTCACAATAATTCCAAGGAACTATATTGAAGTAACTCCAAAGGCACATTTCAAAGGATTCATCCTTAGTTGATATCTTCTGAGAAGCTCAAACACCATTCTTAAGTCTTTGAAATGATCACCCATTTTTCTCGACTTCACCACCAAGTTATCAACAAAGAATTCAAAATATTTATGGAACAAGTCATCAAATATATTTTCCATACCACTTTGATATGTGGCACTAACATTCTTTAAACTAAATGAAATCACTTTGTACCAATATATACCCTTAGGTGTGTGAAATGCGGTGAGTTCATCATCTTTCATTTCCATGCAGATTTGATTATAGCAAGAAGAACCATCCATGAAAGACACTGGCTCATGGCATCAATCATCAGCTCCGGAATGGGAAGAGGGAAATCATCTTTAGGGAATGAATTATTGAGATTTCTTAAGTTAACACACTGTCAAATTTGGCCATTCTTCTTCCTCAGTGGAAAAATACTTGAAATCCATGTAGGATATTTAACTTAACGAATAATGTATGTCTCAGTGAGTTTGTTAACTTCATTTTCTATCATGTAACCATGTCAAGCCTAAAACGTCTTTAGACTTTCTTAATGGGACAACGTCCATTTTTGACTGCCATGTGATAGACTATTACTTTAGGATTCAAGACAGAGTGAAGATATCCCTATATTCTTTAAGTATATTCATATAGGCGATTTCTTCATCAATTTTCAGAAAGGAACTAAAGTAAGTTGGTCTTGGGTCTTCGTCAGTGCCAAGGTTAACGTCCTTTAAGGGATCTATAGTGATCTTCACTCCTTCGTCAAGTTATGGTGAAGCATCTCCATTATCTTTATCTTCTAGAGGATCATTGTCATTGGCAAATATGTGATAACACTATAGAATATCTTCCAACTCTTTATTAATCTTCATTTGAAGTAAGGCCTTATACTCATTCTGGATTATAACATGATATGAAGAGCCTACACTTTCGTCATCCTCCTTACTCTCCTTGATGTAGACCACAATGTGAGTCTTTGCCTCTGATCCGTCTTACAAGAAATCACAAGTTCCACTTATCGTCTCATTTCAGAAGAAATCAAACTTTGAATATCCTTTTGGATCATAGGCAAAAGCAAGTGTTGTCACTCTTAGAAAACTTTACATGTTCTTGTTATTTTTCTTCTTCAATGGACATAATCTTTCAAACAAAATTTTTTTTGTAGTCGGTTCTCCAAAACGATTAAAGATGGAGGGCTTTTTGTTGGAAGTAGTGACATCATCTTATAAAGTTATAACCTTTCAAACAAAAAAGTTCTTGTAGTCAGTTCTCCAAAATGATTAAAGATGGAGGGCTTTTTGTTGGAAGTAGTTACATCATCTTCTATAGTTATAGGATTATTGCTTTACCCTTCTTACGGAAATTCGAATTGGCGACAGTTTGTTATAGTCTAGTCCTTCACATGCTTGCCTAGTTATATTTTCCAATGAGTGTTCCCCAAAATTGATGGCTCAGTAGGGTTGTATCCAGCTTTCACAAATAACACGTATGCATAGGGATAAAAACCTTCTCTTTTGCATTGTAGGGAGTGTCGTATCTCGTACTTGATTTGAGTGATTGAATTTCCTAGCAACTTTGAAGACAAATTACCGCATAAATTTATATAGGAAGATTTAGTCCTCTCAATGCATTTTATTGAAGGTTAAATTATTGACCTTCTTCTTTCTTCAGCTTTAGAGCATAACAAAGTGTAGAAGCCAACTTTTTCTTTGAAGACATGGTTTTTCCTTCATTCAGAATGTGATAAAGTTCTTTAGTGTCAACTTTTACCTTTCCAAAATCCACAACAATTTTTTTGCTTGTGATGTTATCATACTTGATTGATTTGAGATCATTATATTTTACCCCTTTAATAACATACTCTTCAAATAGATTTTTTTATTGGCAAAGTGTATATGAACTTCGGTGAAAGGATTATCATCTGCAACCATTTTCCTTTCAATACCGCCTTCAAGATACTGCAAACATTGATTGTAAGAAGGTAAGACGATTTTATTCTCATGTAACCAAGGCCTGCCAAGTTATATATTGTATGATGTCATTGCATCGATCACATGCAAGTGATACATCCATGTGGTTTATCACAATCATATGGATTTCAAATTTAATAGAGCCTACGGACCTCTATACCCCTTTATAGAATTTTTATATCATCAAACGACTTTCACAAAATTCTTTAGTCATGATGTCGAGTTCCTTCAACGTGTGGATAGGCAGAATGTTGACTCTAGATCCTTAATTATTAAGATTCTATTTATCTCCTTGTCTAGTAAATGACCACCACATAAAAAGGAGATTGTGTAGTGTTTCACCAAATAAAATATCATTATTTATAAATGTGATTTTTGTATCACATGCATGTTCTTCTTCGGAAGAGGATTCAATAGGTTTCTCAGAAGATGAATGATATATCATTGATAAGATTTTTCTTATTGCATCTTCTCCGTCACTAGGAGACACTTTTAGTGAGGATTAACTCGTTTTTACTTCTTTATCAAGAAGAGACATAATCATTGATTCTTTTTTTTTAATCATCATTGAAATATGATTCATTGACATTTTCATTAGTAGACTTTGTGCAGAACCGACTTGGTCAAAATTCCTCTATAGTCACAGGATGTTAAGGTTTCTAACAGTGATGCACTTCTACCTTTCCAGCTTTAGACGCTTAACTGATTTTTCTTCCCCTATTTTCATACCATCTTACTTAGAATCGTTTGTTCGGATGATTCTTTTCGTAAGCTTGACTTGTTTCATCTTCACGTAGTCACAAGAATCTAGACTTCATTTCCACCTAAAACAATTTCAGGGATACATATTTCGACCGGATCAAGTGAGTCAAATGTGATAGATATTTGGCTGGAATTATCCTTCTTGTTATCAAGGACAATATTCTATTCATTTACCAATCGCGTCGCTCTATCATTGAAGACAAAATATTTTTCAACTGTGATACTTGCAATAACTTGGGTCATCAGTTTTTCCATCTTCATTAGGTTGCTTTATCTCTTGCAACTCAATGAACTTTAACTCGAGCAACTCATCAAAAATCTTATAAACGTTAGAATTCAATAAGGGATATGTCTTTGCTTGCATCTTTCTCAATGTCAAATTTTTATTTGAATGTGATAGTCGTTCTCATAGTTTCTTCATGCCTTCCTTTGTAGTGAACTTCATAAGCGACATAATAACATTCATAGATTCTTTGTTGTCATTCCCGGGCACAAATTTGCTCTATCTATTAGGTTCCTGCCTGTACCTTCCTTTTATGAGGATTGTTGACAAACGCCATATATTTTCCAACTCCAAATCATGAGAGTAGTAGCTAGATCCTTGAAGGATTATGATTTTATTCCTCGTAAGATGTAAATAAGGTCCTAATGCATTTTTTGGATATATGTTTCTATTGCAAAAACTTTACTAAGCCTATCTTTGCAATTTCGGATTGTGTTCGTCAAACGATATGAAATTTTATAACTGGTATCCTTTATTTGGTGAGTATTTGTGTTGCTAAAGTTTCTTTCAATTATTGATTGAATTGGGCTATAGATTTGTGTATCAATTAAAGACATTTCCTTTTGGAGAGCAGACAAACTACTTGATAAGATAGTCTCTATAGGTTCCATCATTATTACATGTCTGAACAAAGTGTTCAACATGTTGCGTCAGATTTTCTTTACCCTCAAATTGTTGATATTTGGGTGGTTGATAACCAATAGGCATTTTGAACTTATCAATTCTTGCAGTTTATGGCTTCACAAACATATGAGAAGACTTGGTGTAGACTTCATACTAATTTTTGATTATACATTCAATGAGATCCTTCAAGCGATCAAGTAAGATCATTCCTTCAGAAAAAACTGACATCTCATAAACAAGCGGTGCATGCTTCATGAGATTTTCCATCTCTTGAACTTCAACACCCTTTCTAAGTGCATTAAAAAACTTCTCCATCTAAAATGCCTTCCTATCCATCAATTTGTCAGTTCAAGACTCCTTAGGGTTGTACATAATCGGTTAAACTTAGTCAAATTTGGAAGTTGTTCCTTAGAGGGAGAAGCAACAGTTACCATTGCTTGCATGAACATTGAAACGTGGGAGAATAACATGGATTGTCGCGTAAGTTGATCTTCAACAGACTTACGTTACGTGATGCATGTTGAGAGGATCCATTGGTTGAATTATATTTCCTATTTATGGTAGAGTTCTTGGAATCAGATTCTTGAAGTAGAGCCAAGGTCTTCTTGATCTTTTTAGTAACATTGTTGCCTCCTTCTAAAGAATTTGTGGAGGACTTTGATCATCTTGGAGTCGAAGATCCATAAACAAGAGATGATGTGGACGACACTTGAAATGTTTGTGGTCCTAGTATAGCAACCTTTCTTTTCGTAACAACTTCAAAACATTCAAAGGTAATACCAAGAATTCCTTCAACTTCGGTAGAGAATTTACAGATAGTGACCTTAGAGGCAGTTGATTGAGAGTTGATTTTCATGAAAGTCATCTCGATATTCTTTGATGTTTGAAAAGCTGAGATGAGTGTAGAGATTATCCCACTAGGCGTGCCATAATTTGTAAATAGTAAAATTCGCATTGAGAAAAAATATTCAAGGACAAAGTATCGCAACAATCGTATTTATTGATTTTAAATGTGAGTTTGACAATCTCAATGATTTCTCTGAATTCACCTTTTTAGATATAATTCAAGGTCTCTTGAGCTTGATATTGAATTTGTGTTGAATTTTTTTTAAACACCCAGCATACGAGTGAGGGGCTAAGCAACACCCCTAGGCTATGACATAAAAGAACCCAAAATATACACTGGAGGGGGACGTGATGCCTGACCTCCATTCTATGATGAGTTTGAATTACCCTTCTATATGAAGTCATTTCATTCTCTTACAAACATGGTCTAGAACTAAACTTCAAATAGGAATTGAATCCTAGTACTAGAATGCGTAAAAGAGGGTGACTCTCCCCTTAAAATCCTAAAACCATCTAAACCTAGTCAAAGTAGCCATACATTTAATATAGCTAAGTTGAAAAGGTTGACCAAATTAAGGAGGCTATTTAATTCTCCTGATTTTCCTCCATCTAAAATTCGGTATTTCTTGCCTGTCCATGCAGTAGTAATCTTTTGCTTCCTTAGGCAAGGCTTGAAATTCAATATATATTTGAGGAGTTGTGTGTTGATGACTATGTTTTGCAAGTGCATTCGCGATAGTGTTTGATTCTCTGTAAATGTGCTGCAGCTAAAGTTGTGAATTTGGTTGCTTACTCCCCATTGTGCTTTGGTTTTGTTCATAATCTAGTTGACTGCCAGCTGAGAATCCATCTCCAATGCAATGTTATTGTATCCCAGTTGTACTGCCCATTTCAAAACAAAATGTTCATCCTCCAATTCAGCCTAGTTGTTTGTTCCCAGTTCAAGTGGTAAAACATAAGCTAATATCATTCGTCCTTCCACATCTCTGATTATTCCACCAGCCCCAGTTCTTTTCAGATTACTGAGTGCACTTCCATCCAAATTGATCTTCACCCACTGATCCGGAGGCCTCTTCCATGATACTATTTAGCTTTGGTTTCATGGCTGCATCTCTCTTCTTTCTGAATCAAGTCCATCCATCTAGCTGATCATGTGATTTATGGGTATGTGTTAGTTAGCATTTTATAATTATCTTTGTATATCGCATATTGACCCTGCTCATGTTGGATGGCTTTCCTCCATATTTGTGTGTGCACTTGTTCTTCCATAGATTCCAGCAAATTAGTATTGGAGTAGCTTGTAAAATCAATTTATGAGCCTAGTTGTTGGACTTTGTGTCCTACCACTTGTTTTTTTCTTTTTTTCTCTTTTTTTTGTTTGTATCAGGTGGAAATGACTGATGGTTGCATGTAATTACAGCTAGTCCGGCAAAGCCCTCCACAACTGGCCAGCAAGGCCACTGTTGATGATATGTGATGGGTATTTCCCTATCATGTTTCCTGCACCCAAAAACAATTAACTAGTTATATTTCAAAAGTAACCAGTCTATCATTAGTAGGGATTCTACTCTTTAAAGTTCTCCATAACAAAAAGGGAATTTTAAAAGGGATAAACTTATTCCAAATCAGTGATTGAAATTATTTTTTGTTCCTCTTTTCTCAAATCTCATTCCAAGCTGAAGCACAGGTGAAATTTCCATCAGTGTTGAGGGTCCAAATTGCTTGGTCTAGAACCTGTCTTTGCATAGGAGTCTCAGTGTGTAGGATGGTTGCCATTTGTTCTGCTGGAGCTTGTTGAATAAGCTTCTTCCAGTTCCATTGGCCCTCATCCAAGAATTCTGCCACCATAGTGTTACTAAACCTGTTGGAGTTGTTAGAATAATGAGTTAGGGGTCCCACCCCTAACCAATTATCCCACCAAAAAGAACAGTTGACGGAGTTGATCTTCCATTTGATGTGTTTTTTGACTTTGCCTAGTTCTTAGATAGTTTGACAATCACGATTCTCCCGGTCCCATTTTTTAGAAACTAGTTGACTTGCTGGCGTATTTCGTCTTAGAAAATTCACCCATAGTGTATTTTTTTCTCTGAAGATCCACCATTGCTTATGTTGGAATGACTTGCTGACTTCCATAATGTTTCGTACCCCTATGCCTCCTTCCTCATGTGGAAAGCTGAGATTTCTCCAAGATGCCCAATGGAATTGTTTCCTCCCATCTTTCCAGCCCCAGAAAAATTCAGCCATCAATTGTTGAAGCTACTTCAGGATGGTGGATGTTGGAGTCACAGCCGATAGGAGATGGATGGGCATGGATTGGAGAACATGCTTTGCCAACACTGCCTTGCCTCCGTAGCTTAGCTGCTTAGTCTGCACCCTGTGATCATCTATACGAACTTATGAATTATATCAAAGTAATAGATATTCCTAGGTCTGCCACTGTAAATAGGGCATCCTAGGTAAGTCAACGGACTCTGTTTTTGCTTAAATCTAGTAAGTTGCTTGACTCTCTCCTTTGTTCTTGTAACGACATTCGGATGCAACATGAAGTGGCTCTTGTCACCATTTATAAGTTGCCTGGATGTCTACTAATAGACCTTCAGGGTGTGCATACGTATTTTCAATGTTTTGGCCCTCCCTGATGTGAAGAGAATAATATTGTCAGCAAAAGTGAGATGATTCACTTAGGGGCCCCTCTTTTCCATGTAAAAACCATGAAAATCCTAATGATTGTGAAGTCTATTTAAATATCTTGACAATACCTCCGCACCTAAAATAAATGGAGCCAGAGATAATGGATCCCCCTGTTTTATATCTCTAGTGGATTTAAAGAAAATGTGTCTTTTACCATTCACAATAATGGAGTACCAATTTTTAGTCATAATCCTCCATACCATATCAATAAAAATCTCATTGAAACCCATTTTCCTCAACACTAGGCAAGTATAGGACCAAGACACTCTATCATCCGCTTTTGCCATGTCTAGTTTGATAACAACATTGCTCCCAATATTCGGCTTCTTGATTTGATGTATAATTTCTTGCGCAAGCATAATATTTTCATAAATACTTCTGCCCTTCACAAAGCCAGACTGATTAGAAGATATTAGTTTCGGGAGAATAGGACTAAGCCTGGAACTTACTAGCTTTGAAATTATTTTGCTAGCAAAATTACTCAGACTTATAGGCCTAAATTCCGTTAACTTAGTCGGATTGCTCACTTTAGGAAAAAAGACAATACACGAGTGGGAGAAGTACTTTGGTATCATTTGTCCACTAAAGAAGGCTTGAATTACTCCCATAAGATCACTCATTATAATACCCAAACATTTTTTAAAGAAATAGTCGTTCATACCATCAGGCCCTGCTGCCGAATTGGGATTCATGGAAAAAAAAAACACTTTTGAGCTCTTCCATAGTAGGAGTATTAATGAGGGTTTCATTTTGATCATGAGTGATAATTCTTGGAATGCAATCTAAAATATCTGCATTAATCCTTTCCTCGTTACCAGTAAATATTTCCTTAAAGTGATCACAGGCAGTCTTGGCAATGATATCCTCTTCTTGAATCCAATCACCTTCTGTATTCATAATTCAGTGCAAAAAAGGTTTCCTTCTTCTCCCCCTAATTAATGAATGAAAGTATTTGGAGTTCGTATCACCCTCTATGAACCAATGCATTTGAGTTATTTTGCTATAGGATCTTGTCCTCCAATTTTCAAGAATTTAATGTATTTAGCATTAATTTCATGAAGATCGGTTCTATTGTGATCACTGTTATGCAAGATATACTCTTCCTCAGTTGCTTTTACCTTTTCCTCATAATTCTTGACATTTTGAAAATATTACAAAACTCCTTTTTGGACCAACAACTTAGAGTTTTAGACAACCTCTTGAGTTTTTTTATGAAAAACCCACATACTATTGCCCTCCACCTATTTGTTCTAGCAAGTTTCTACCACTCCATGATAGCAGGATTGTCCACCCAACTGTTTAGAAACCTGAAGTATCTTACTGCTTCATTTTCTTGAGGCACCGTTTCTATTAATAGAGGGCAGTGATCAGATCCTGTAGCCGGGAGATGAGTAATAGTGGTTTGTGGCATCTTATTTAACCACTGGTCATTAACCTTTGTTGTGTCGAGCCTTTTCCAAATTCTCTGATTGATACCCCTTTTATTATTCCAGGTAAATTCCCTATATTTTTCTCATATTATAGGGAATACCCCCAATTTTTCATCTATGTCAGTAATTACATTGAAGTCACCCACAGTTGTAATGACCCGAAAAGTCATTTTATGAAAATTTTCACAAAATTACCGTTTTAGCCATCTCGCAATTGTCTCGAGTCACTTTTGATCAATTTGTGAAACAAATTTGGAAATTTTTGAGTTATTTGTTAATTTCAATTGTCTAGTTGACGAGTGATGTTAAATAAATAAATTTTTAATAGGTGGCTAATGGGCCAATTCTGTAATCTATATAATACCCTTGCCACATTGCCCATGTGTGAGAAAAAAAATAGTGAGACTTATTAATATTGATTTAAGTTTATGCTAACAATATTACCCTCAATATTTAACAAAATTGGGAGAGGAAGTACGTTGTACGACGAATAGCTGTCGTAACAGCTTCAGGTGATTCTATTACCGAAAAACATATCTTAATTAGCATTAAAAATGTAGTTTGATTAATGTTAGTGTTGACGAGTGTAAAGAAAATGGAAAGTGAAAAATGGGTGTAGGGATTTTGCGTTTAGTATGACTCATTGAGTATTGAAATTTGTGAGGAAAGTGAGGGACATTAATAATAACCATATAGAGACTAATGAGGAGGGAAATGGTGCATGACTTTAACAGTAGGTTAATTTTCAATTTGTCCTTTTGACTATTTGTAAATAGTTTATAATTAATGATTTTGATTTTAGTTTCTATTGATTACAGATGGAAGGGTATAATTCTCTCGTACTTATATAGTGTAGTACGGATAACCCTATTAGACGTAGTACTTTATATGTGAGTATGGTTGAAACAATTAAATTAGATCTTGCTTTGCTTTCGCTAGTGTGCTAAGCAGTTAGTTTGATTTAATTATTTCTTTGGTATCATGTTATTATTCGTTTGATATATTGAAAATAGATTAATAAAATGTGAATTTATTGTATTATTGAATACCATTAAAGTTAGAGGAATTGGAGGTATTGAAACTAATAGCGTTTGAAATTTATAAAATGTGAAACTTGATAGATAAGTGCCGGATAAATCAGCACGGTCCATTAGAACATTTATTAAAAGATTTGAGTAGGTTTTCGAGTCTAGGCTTAAACCGATTCATCATATGGTTGTTGTTATGTTTCGAAATCTTATATAATTATGGACTTAATAGATGCATTTATTGGAGGCCAAGTGAAAAGGAAAGACTCAGGTTCGAAGTGATGCTGCTTCGACATTTGAGGCAAGTGGAGTTCTAAACTCTTTGCTAAGTGTATGAAATATGTGTATTTCCTTACGGTATATGTTTTGAGTAAGGAAACGAAATTGGTGAATGGGTTGACGTGTCCACATTGATTAATCCTAATGGTGTGAAAAAAGGGAATAAAAAGGCATGTGAATAATGATTTTTGTTGTTGATGTGTTGTGTGTCATAATGAAGAATGGTTTGAAAGTGTTGAGTCATTGTTGAGGCTGTTGTGAAGTGTGCCAGTGTTATGAAATGTGTTCATAATGAAGAATGGTTGAAAGGCGTTGAGTCAGTGTTAATGTTGTGTGAATTGTGGCAGTGTTATGAAAGAGGGGAATATCATCTTTATTGGTATGAACATGTCATTGCATTATTTTGGAGACATGGTTGTAAAACGTATTTGGCATTGAGAAAGAATGAGAATTTAAAGAGGATGAACCATTTCGAGGGACGTATGAGCGCCCGCGTGGATACTATATTTCGAGGGACGTATCGCGCGCGCGATGGTTACTATATCGAGGGTTGTGTCGTGCGCCCGACGACAGATTCAGGACAATTTTATGATCCCCCATGGGTCAGGACTGAGAGGGACAGCGGGTGTTGTATAACTAGGTCAGACATTGCATCATTATACTTGACATTGCATTCCATTGCATTATACATACTTAGTATAGTGACTTGAATCGTGTTTTGCTGAGCTTCTGATTTACCTTGCTGGGAACTTATGATTGATCAATATCTGGCTTGTTATTGAGGATATGTAATTGTCCTAAGGTTGTTGTTGAGCTAGTGCTATGTACCCTATGAGATGTCGAGGTGGGTGATTTTAATGAATAGGTGTAGTTGTGGGAGGTTCGGTTGGGGGTGGTAGGCGTACTCGTATTTCATCCCCTTGCTTCTGTGAGGTTACTTGTGTAGTACCGTGTGGTTTGGTACTCACCCCTGGCTTCTACAAAATTGTGTAAGGTTAGAGCCTGGATGTTGGATGTACTTGTATTATCTTCTTATCTAGAGGCTTCTTGGAGATTTGTTTGAGGTAGTTGTTTCCATCTCAGAAGACTTTATTCTCAATAATTATGATTGTTCTATTCTAGAAACAGTCATTTAAGAGTGAGTTTTTCTTTTTGAATCAATTGTAATACTTTAGGGTATGTACACTCGACTACCAGGTTTGTTTGGGGTTTTGGAGGTTTTTATAATGTGAAGTGATAGTAAAATTTCACGTCTCTATTTTTATTGTAATGGTTGAGTTTTAGGCTGACTTGTCTTGATGGGATAAGACGAGTGCCATCACGTCCATTTTTGGATCGTGACAACAGTGCACCACGGTCTATCTTCAATATTAGCCCAGTTAAGCATATTATCACATAGGTGCCTTCTCAGTTGATCCTTGCACTTTGCATAAATAAAAGAGATAACAAAGGAGATTTGTAAAGCATTGTGTTTAATTTCGCAAGTGATTTGTTGCTCGTCTTCATCAAGAATATTGCAGTCAATATTACTGTTCCAGAAAATCCAAATCTTACCATTACGATTGGCCTTGGCATTATCCATATGCAGTTGTATTCTAAAATTATGAACCTGCACATTGTTAGAAAAAGGTTCCAGGATAGCAATAAGAGATAAACTATGAATTTTCCGAAGCATCTAAAGTCTTTCCAACACACTTTTTGTGTTAATACCCTCACATTCCATATGATTGTACTAATCATTGGGATGATCGTGAGGTGAATAATCTAGTATTGGGTATGCTAGCAGTGACAGACTTTGGATCATGCTTTGGAATTTGGATAGATAATTATCTAGGAGATAAACCCTGTTTCATAGTTTCTTTTTGTATTTCATCATCTATACTCTGTTCCTACTGAGGGCTAAAGGCTTTAATTAGGGCGTCACTCGTCTCCTCTTCGTCCTCTTGATCTTGTATAGATTGATTATCATAATAAATTCATCCTCAGAGTTCAGCACGTCATATTCATCCAGGATTGGTTGATCCTTATTGTTCTTCTTTTTTCTCCCTTTATCAGGTGGTTCACTTGAAGGTGAGGCCACATATTCTGTCCGAATAGGCATTATATCTAGGATCTTCTGGTCATTGACCCTGATACATTGAGTACCTTTCCCAGCCTCTCCCTGTTGTTTATCTTCCTGTTGTTGCTCCTTTTCCCCTGCCATATCCGTCTACCTTTGCAATCTTCTTTTGGTTGCATTCCTTTTTTGTAAACTAGGTTTATTTCTACTTTTATGTGCCTCATTTTGTTTACCTGAATTACCATTATTATCCATTTTCTGTACTGGAGAGTCTTTCCCTTGTTGCTCATTGTTTCCTGTCCCCCCTGCTTGATTTTTGTTATTTTTCCTTCCATCAGTTTTCTGATTGCTTCTGTTTTGTCCCTGTTGTTGGTCCTTCTGCTGATTGTCTCCTTTCTTGGTTTTCCTACTTTGGTTTCTATGGTCCGAGCTAGGTTCATTTCCAACCCCCTCATGCAAAACATGAGGCAAAACCCCCCCTTTAGTAACCCCATCGTGCAGGTTAGATTGGTTCTCCTGACAACCCCCTTCCAACCCTCCTTAAACTTCCTCAGCACAATCAACAATATCAATAACAATATTATGAGAAGAGGGTTTTATAGCTATGATACCTGATGGGGATTTTTCTCTTTGGATTGGGGTATTATGTATGTTGTCTTGCATTTCTAGAGCTTGCTTTGGATCCTTTCCCATGTTGTTTTCTTCTTGCACTGTAAGGTTAGTAAATTTATTTTGATGTAAGGTCCTATGATTACCTGTTTTCTGCTTCTCTTGCTGTTTTTGGTCGTGAATTTTGCTTCTTTGAGGTGAAACAGATCTCCACACCTGCTTTGGTTGATTTCCCTCGTTTTATTTGTTATTTTTTTTATGTTGCACATGCCATTCATCATCTCTTTGCTGGTGTGGTTGTTGAGCATGGTGGACAAAGTTCTCTCTGCTCATGTTGCCTTGTTATATTTGTTACTCCCACTGTACTTTGGTTACTCATTTGTGTTTTCTGTTTCCCTATTTGTTGCTCCTTACTGTGACCCTCATCATGCATTTTGACTCCACAATATTCAAGGTTGTCTCCCTGATGTTTGTAATAAGTACAGTAGAAGGGAAGAAATCCACATTCAATAGGCTGCCACCATCCTATAGTGTTGTCCTCATTGTCCAACTGAATCCACACCTCCTCTTGCGTGGTTTTAGTTAGGTCTATTTCCATCTTAACTTTTCCCATGCCCGCTCTCGTTCGGTTAAACATGCCGTGTCCAGGTACATAATCTTACCCACACATTCTAGTAAAGGGGTAATAAAAGGCTTTTTAAAGCAATGTCACGGCAGGTCAGAAAGTAATACCCAGATAGGCACTATTGGTATTTCTTCCTCCGATGTGAAAAACGGAGTCCATTTTTGGAGCCTCATATCCTTCCCCTCAATATTCATCTTGTGTTGTGTCCAAACTGTATTAAAATCCAATTCATTCTGGAGATCAATGAACACATGTCTATGATTGTAATGTGCTATGTTAACACCACCACTGAGTTGAGTTTGTGATATAAAATTTTTCCTGATAAGTTCCATTTTGGGCATGACAGAGGTGAATTTTCCCACCAACGTATATTTGCAGTCGTAGGTCTAGACATTCACATAGTCATTCATGTCAAAAATTACTGCCAGACGTCCCTGTTTAGTGATCTGAATGGGAGGGACCAAGGTGATCGGGTTTTCCTATTTTTCGTGAATTTTCCTCAATTTCGAAGCCAAAGTTTGCACCACAGTGTAGGGTGGGGGGGAAAGAATGTCCATCCTGTTTGTTTTTCTGATTTTTATCAGGCTTGATGCGAATATTGGTCTGCCATACCTGAGGGGTATATTGAGGATGATTACCCGTCTTACCAATCCTATCAAAATTGCATGAAATTTTAGGAAAATTTTTGAGGTGCTGATCATTCCCCTCTTCACGTCCCCTAAAGTGACCATGTATCTGTTGTTCATTATCTTTACCAAACTCTTGTTCCTTCTCAGAATTAGCTTTACTCACTGTAGAATTAGAGTTTGGTTTAGGAGACTTACCTTGTGCTATGCTGCCACTCGTTCCAACTGCATCCTTAGCTAAATTCCTTTGCTGATGTTGTTGTGAATTTTCGAGTTTTGCTGTTGTTGCTGGTCTAACACCAAACGTAAAATGCGACCCACTTTCCACTTCAATCACCTCATCCTCCTGAGTTCCTCCTTCTTTGTTGGCACTTTGGGATTGAACATTAACTTTGGACTGAATTTTAACATTATGTTCAAACTTACCACGCTGTTGATTTGAATTGAAACTGGAGTTTATTACAGTCAGAGGCATTAGTGGGATTATGATCCTCTCCTATCTTAGCTCCTTCTTCGCTTGTGCCAGCTACGGTGGAAATCTACAGTTAACAGTGGTTCGAAATGTCTTCACCTGCGATTTGGTCCTCCATTTCAGCTGAAACTATTTTGTGAAGAACATTTTCACCTTGCGACACACCATTACTGTTGCAATCGACGGTTTCTCCAGCTCGCATCTGATCGGAGTTTCCATTTCTAGTTGTCGGGACGTCGATGTGAGTTGAGATTTCTGTAAGATGTACCTCATCTCCATCCGAGTGAACCCCAGTATGTGCGTCCCCTCGAAACATCTGGGAAATGGTCCGTGACACTAATTTGTTGTCCGGCAGTAGTTTGCTCAGAAATTCAGCTTAATTTCTCCCAGCTTGCACAGTGGAATTAGTGGGGTTTTGATTATATTGTTGCTTGTAAGCTGTAGTTTCCTCCCATGAGCTCGTTGCCTGCTGATTTAATCTCATTTGCTCCAAAGAGCTTGTGTCGCGTTGCCCAGCTGTCGCCGTCTGAAGAAGATCAAGTTCATCAGTTTATTCAATCTCGATTTCCCAGAGTTGGAGGTGGTTTCAAGGGGCGTGTTTTGTAGGGGTGTGATCGTCTGAGCAGAGCTCCCCAGATGGGGCTGGTCCGGTGGTCGGAGGTTGACCTCCGGCGACTCACGCGCCAGGTATGCTAGCTTGGAACTAGCCGTTAGGCTATTTTGCTGAAGGAAAGTTGAGAGCGTTTTTCTAGAGAGAGGTTTTTATTTAGTAACGAGTTTTTTTATTTGTGTTGAATTTGATCTAGGACTCAAGGGCTTTAAAATGTGTTCTTGAAACTTCAATGAACTTGAACTTTATCTAGATCTTGACTTTAACTTCAATTCAAGAGTTTCGAGCTTGTTCTTGAATCAGATGACCTTGATCCCGATTGTTCTTGAACAAAACTTGAATGCTTGAATTCTCAAACTTGTAACTTATAGATAAATTTATGGCCTTTGTACTACGAACTTACTCTAGCTTCTTGTTTAGAATTTTCAATCTCTTTTCTAAATTAGAAGAACCCATATTTATAGTTTTAAAATAGAGGAGTTGGTGATAAGAATATGATTCCCTTTGGCCAATCATATTTAAGTGACACGACATATGGGCTTTATGGAATGAATTTCAATTAAATTCATATCTATTGAATTTAAATAATTAACTCAATTATATTAATTTTATAATATTTATTTAATTTAATATATTGATGAATTTAATATAATTTGAATCATATTATAAATTTATATTTAATAAATTTTAAATGATTACACTAACTTTACAAATGTTCATAAAATAGAAATAGTAATGAATAAAATGAAAAGAATTATATGAGCGTAACACAAAGATAAATTAACATTAACATGATTCTTATGTTGGTTTTTGGTGTTTCGTATAATATGAAGTTGTGAACGAAAATTCAACGTGAAATGTGAATTGAAGGGTAAAGGCCAAAGGGCTAATAAGGTACCGACATTCATATTACTATTTATGTACAAATAAAATAGTTAATTACATAAAATTTTAATAAATTATCAATTTATCCAATAACCCAATATTAAGCTGACTAGCTCGTTAATTTTTAAATATTTTTGGCATTGAGTGAAAATTTTGGTGAAATTTCACGATGTGTTTGGTCATAGAATTTAAAAAACACATTTTACTTTTTTAGAAAAAATATGATTATACCCGTAAGTTCTAAAAACCATTAAAACTTATCATAAGTTTGTATTACAAGTCATTTTGGATTTTCGCCACAACAAATAACAAGTAGTGTCCATAACACTACAACAATGTTGTAGTTTAGAGTGATTGCAACAAACATCTTTCTATGCTACATGAAGTGGACAAAACACATTATTTTGTTACCTCGAGCCGATTGTTCGTTATTTTTATCAACAACTATATCATCTTTTTCTTATTCATTGAATATTTCATCACTATTTTGATGTTCACATAAAAAAAATTATGTAATAGAGTGTAAACAACTGCTATAGAGGGTATTATATAAAAGATAAAAATTTGGTATAAATTTTAGATTTTTAAAATATCTCAAATAATGAGATTTTGCCCAACTAACAGAAAATCTAATATTTGGGAATTTGGATTATATACGAAAAATATTTATTAAAAATAACAAATTATATAAAGATATATTATCTGCTAAATTTTTTCTCAAATTTTACTTGAGAAATCTATGGCCAAACCGATCCTACAAATAAAATAAGTTTTTTGAACCTTTGGTGAAACCCTCGTGAAGATTGTCCAACGCCAAAAGAAAAAACACGTGCTTCATGACCAAAAAAACATTTATTTGGTGGGCAAAAAGTGAATTGAATTGAACAAGAAAAGATCGAAACGGGAAAGAGAAAAAAAGAAGAAAACGGCAAAAGATCAAAGGAGGCGGATTTCAAATCCTAATATTAAACTAAATATCAAAAACCCGTTTCACATCCGCGTTCTCAAACTCATACTCTCCCTTCTTCCACCTCACATTTGCCCCCAATTGATTTGCGAACTTGTAAAACCCTAACCCTTAATCTTGAAACCCACACGCCGCCGCAGCCGTAGTCGCCGCTGCTTTGGTTCTTTCGTTTTCTGTTTGGTTTTGAGTTCAATTTGATTTCAGATATTCTTGGTTTCACTCTATTCTATTCGGTTCTTCAAGTTACAGATTAAGAGCTGGCTATGGACTACGAGCCCTACGATAGCAGTGGTGAGTTTCTGCATTCACAAAAAATATGATTTTTTTTGTTTTGTTTTCTGCAACTTGATGTTCAATTAGGGTTGTTCAGTGTGGTTTTGGGTTAGGGTTTGTGGAACTAGGATGTACATTGTTGTTTACGTGAAACATTCCAATAGTATATCTCTTGTTATTACAACTAGGTTTTTGGACTTGGAAATTTTTATTAGTTGTATTCAATCCGTCTAGTTCTGGCATATAAGGAATTCTTTTCCCGTTTTAAACTTTTTCTTTGCGATATGTTCATTCCCTCTTCAATCATTATTTGCTATAGAGAAATTTAGATTGATTTTCTTGTAATAATTAATTTGTTCTATGAAATTATGAGCTTAAAATAGAAACATTGAACCTAATCCATCTCCTTTATTTTTTTCTTCCTCTTGATTTAAGGCATTTACTTTGTTATGAAGGAGAAAATGTGAACAGAGAGGGTATCTGAATTTTCATTATGGATGTGTTGTGTATGCAACTTGAATGCTCGTGATCGGGAATAAATAAAAATTTGAAATCTTTGTAAACTTAAGAAGTGGTATAAGATTAATGAAGCTTGCCTGAGATGGTATGGCCATGTGTTAAGTAAATCTCTGAACTCTTGAGCTCTCTTAAACCATGATGGTGGAAGGCTTAAGGGGACAAGATAAACTTAATCACATGGAAGGAATTTGTCCCAAAATGACATATTATCTTTAGAAACAAATGTGAGCTTAGGGAACAAATATACTCTATGGTATAGTTGATTCCAACTAATTTGATTTAGGCTTAGGCATGTTGGTATGCTTATATTAGGTTTAAGATATTATCTTTTATTGAAATGAATGGGTTCAAATGGGGCTATATGGAATTTATATAGACCGCCTAACTGACTTGGAATTGTTGTATGATTGTTATTGTTGGTCCTCTAATGCAGTTTAGCTTTACTGTCAATATATATTGCGCAGAATGTGATACTTATGTCCATATCAAGAGTGGAATTGTGAGGATCTGTTTTGGTTAATGTAGTTGTTGTCCATTCTCGTCTTGGTCCCTGCCGGATGAGGTGACAGTTAGATAATTTTCTGTGTTTGCAAGGAAGTTTTCCTATCTTTCTAATAGTATGGTGCTAATATAGACGTGTTTAATTATTTTGTATTGTGTTTTTAATTAATTCTGTATAATGCAATGGGTTACTAGCATTCTAGATCTGAAAAACTCCCAATATTCTGCAGGAACTGATGATGATCTTCCTCCATCACATCAAAATAGGATTCCAAGAGGTAGCGGACGCATTACTGGAAATGGAAGATCTGCTGTCATTGGTTCTGTCCCCTACCAGAGGATGTACGGTGAAACAGACATGGAGGCCCAAATTCACCAACTTGAGCAAGAAGCATACAGTTCAGTTCTAAGAGCTTTTAAAGCTCAAGCTGATGCCATTTCATGGGTAATATTTTTGTTAGTATACTCGTGAATCTGGTGTTGTACTATTTTGATCTGGTTTAAATGACTGCTCCATTAATATAATTTTTTTAGGAGAAAGAAAGCTTGATAACTGAGTTAAGGAAGGAGTTACGGTTGTCCAATGAAGAACATAGAGAACTTCTTGCTAGAGTTAATAATGATGATGTCATCAGAAGAATAAGGTTCTGTTTTTACAGCTACTCCTCACATTACCCTCTTGAATTTATTTTTAATTTTTTGCATATTTCGGTGTTTCTCAAGCTCTGAGACTAATGTTACACCATTGCTTTCTTTCAGGGACTGGAGGCAATCTGGTGGACATCAACCTAGTATGCTTGGTGCTGGTCAATCTGTTCATGATCCAACACCCAGCCCTTCCGTGTCAGCATCACGGAAAAAACAGAAGATAGCCCAGTCTTTACCTTCTCAATCCTTTGCTGGGCCATCTCCTACTTTTCATCCACCTCCACTGACTGCTGCAAACCAGCCATCTTCATCTGCAGCCAAGAGAGGACCTATGGTGGGGCCAAAGGGTAAAAAGCATAAGTCTGTAAGTCAGATGTGCTAAGAACCTTGGAAGCTTGCATACTATACCACTCAATCTATAGTTCTGATGTTTTCCTGCTATGTGTGTCTTCATAGGGCCAGATGATGTCTGGTGCGTCTTCGATGAAGATGCAGTACCCTACTCCTGGTCCTTCTGGAAGAGCCCAATTTGGTAATCGGGTTTCTGAACCCGCTGAAGCAGTAGCATCATTTGATCCATTGATTGGAAGGAAAGTGAAAACTAGATGGCCTGATGACAATAATTTTTATGAAGCACTCATAACTGATTTTAATCGAGTTGAGGTACACCTGATCTTTTCTACTTTGAACATTTAGTCTCCCCCCCTCCCCGATTGAAAGCTGAAATCTTCTTGTGAATTTTCAGGGTAGACATGCTCTTGTTTATGATATGGGTACTGCAAATGAGACGTGGGAATGGGTCAACCTTGCTGAGGTAGTTAGATGCTATTTTTTCGTGCAATAGAACATTTTAATGGCTTTTTGGCTTGTCCTATTGGAAAATTATTTTTTGTATTAATTTATGAAGTTGGTGGCAAGGAGCAACATTGCTATTCTATACCACTTGGAATATTGTATGATATGTATTTCATTGGCATGTAATGTGGTTAAGAATGTCTTGAACTTTTCATGGGCAAGTTTGCTCTTCCAAACAACCAATTCGAAATAGCAAGGGATATTCAGAAAGCAAGCTTGAAAGTATTCTTAATAATTAACTGTCAAAAAATAGTATTCTTAATAATTAAACAGACCCCTTCTTTGAGAAAAAGGCTAGGGAAGGGCAATAAACCTAGGTGAGTTGACTTTACTTGATTTCCCCTTAATAAGATAGTTACCTCATATTTTGATGGGCAACTATATATGTACTGCTTTTAACCTATTACTTGTTAATTATTGGTAGCGCCAAGGTTCACCTCGCTATCTCCAAGAGGTAGAGGTAAGGTTTGTGTACACTCTACAGTTTACGCTCCCTAGACTCCACTTTGTTGGATTTTATTGGGTATGTTGTTGTTGACCTGTAAATTAGTGGTAACTAACTCATGGTGAGTGGAGGGTCTATCGGAAACAACCTCTCTATCCCACAAAGGTAGGGTTAAGGTTTGCGGACATCCTACCCTCCCAAACCCTACCTATGGGATTACACTGGGTATGATGTTGTAATACCTAGTTTCATGGTAAAAACCATATTTCGTTGCATGTCTTTCCAAATAAAATTAAGTCTGCAAGGCTGCATTGTACTTCCATTTTCTGGAATATGAATTGGCAGAACCCTGTACAAGCGTCAGCTTAAAAGTTGTAGTATAGGTAACTAGTGATACCAAGAACAGCTCTTGTTGTTATCACCAGTATTATGTATAAGTGTTAACCCAGTTTCAAAAAGAACTATGAATAGTGTTAGAGTTCTGACATTTTCTCTAGCACAGTTCTCTTTGGATGGCAGATGTCAAGATTGTTTGGTTGTACACGTTTTTAATTTTCTCATCACCAAGTAGTGATTTTGTTGAGTTTCCTTTTCTCTCATCCCCATATATTGTTGAGTTTGTATTCATGTCTTTTGACTGTGTTCATCTTAATGAGATTGACATTTTAGCTTACATAAATATGTTTTAAGTGAGTCGTAACCTTTTCAAAAAAAAAAGTTTTAAGTGTATCGTTTTATTTGATAGTCTTACTTTTTCTTCCTCGTAAAGCCTTGGGTTGGAGCATTGAGTGACATCTTTTTCTGAGTTTATTGGAGCTAATTTATGTTTTTTTTCCCAGGGAGGACAAAAATTTTCTTGCATATAGTTTTTTTTGGGAAGTTTGTTTTGGATAACGTACATTCTTGTATTCCACGGGCTGCGATACATTGGCCTTAGTGACAAAAAGCTTATAGTTTCTTGGATCAGTTTTACCAAAACTCACTTACCTTTTTTCATCTCTTTTGTGGTGGAGGGTGGGTTTTAGGCCTTCAGATTATCATTTTCAATTTTTTATTGGTACCTTTTTTATAAGTTGTAGCAGGGTTTCTTTCATCAGCAGTTGAATGTTATGTAGAGAATGTAGTCATGACTACTTTGAGCTTTGGTTGTTGGAATACAGGTCACTTTGTGGCAATAGAGTTTAGTTAACCTCGATGCTTATTGAAATGATTTGAAAACTGTAGTTGGATTACTTGCAGTGAGCTTTCTGGAGTATGATAAGTAGTATCACTTCAACCATTGTTAGTAATCTATGAAAACTAGTATCACTTAAAAACCATTGTTAATAAACTTAACTGGATTAATTAACTACTGTAAATTGAACTGATGAATTTTTATTTTCTTGAAACTTTGTTAGCTACCTCATCTTAGCATATTCTTTTGTCTGTGTAGGAGCTAATTCACATTTATTGGAACTTCTACAATCTGCTTGATGCTTTTTTTCTAATGAAGTTTCCTACTTTATCAAAGAAAAAGTTGCAGTGAATTCTCTGGAGTATGATAAGTAGTATCACTTCTACCATTGTTAATAAGCTATATAAGGGGTCGTTTGGTATGGTGTATAAGAATAATGCTGAGTGTAGTGTATCAATGGTATTAGTTATGCATGCTTCAGTTATGCTATTATTATTTCTTATGAAGTGTTTGGTTTGGTGTAGTAAACATAACATGCATTGCAAAATTTCTAAAAGAATTATATGGTTACAAAAGTACCCTTCACAAGTATGGTGGAAATGATGCGGAGAAGGCTTTGAGGGGCAATTATATGTTTAACCATGCTAATACATACATTGAAACCCTTTGAATTACTAATATCATGGAATTTCATGATTAGTTATTCATAACCTTAATACCATGCATTAGTCGTACATAGGTTGACAAAGTGTACCAAACAAGGTACTAGTAATACATAAAATGCATACATTATTTTTGTCTAACACACTCTACCAAAAGACCCCTAAATGCTTCAGGCACTAGTTATTCTTCAATATAGGATTATTTTACTTGCATTAATCACGTAAAGAGACTTCTCATTCCTGGTATTGACATGCTAAAACACTAGTTATTCTTCGGTAAATGATTATTCTACTTGCATTAATTACGTACAGAAATTTCTGATTCTGGTATTGACATACTAAAACACTATTTATTCTTCTGTAAATGATTATTCTACTTGCATTAATCACATGAGGTAACTTCTGATTCTGGTATTGACATACTAACTTGTTCAGTGGGTAGCCATTCCAAACGAATGGACATATCCTGTTTCTTGAACTGGTAATGCATGACATTCATCTGCAGCATTTTGAAGAGGCTTCAAGATGTATGTCTGTTACATTCCTGATATTCTAGAATATGAACAATCTAAAGTTCTCCTGTTTAGTGTAGCTTCTCATTCACCTGTCATTAATTCTTCATAATGTGTGTGGTAATGCATATCAAAGAGGAAACAAGACAGTATGAAATATGGTAATCAATTTTGTGTTCCAACATTTCTTTCAGTTGTTTTTGAAAGTGCTTCTTCAAGGTTTTGACCTGTGTTGCCTACACTGACAGATTTCTCCCGAGGATATCCAGTGGGAGGGTGAAGACCCTGGAATTTCTCATCATGGAAATTATGGTGGACCAGGTCGTTCCATGACTAGACCTGTTGGACGTGAAAGTGCTCCTGGTGCAGGGAGAGGTCGGGGCTTGACTAAAGCTCACTCTAGAAAAGATTTTCCACCATCACAGAATGGCCTAGGGAAGAAGGGACCTGATGATATTAAGTTACTTCATACTGGTACATTGATCAGAGAGGTGAGCACTGCATTTGTTGTCTGCCTCACATTTCACTTAGTACATTGATTCATTGACTGGTTAATGTGGTTAGGTGGAGAGGATCTTTAGCTCTGGCCATCCAGATCCTCAGATGGTGGAGAAGGCAACGAAAGTGCTGAAGGTTATTGACACTGAACATTCCAGTAGCTGTTTATACTCTCAAATTTACTGCACAAGGATACTGACTTTTCTTCTTCTGCAGGAGCATGAGCAGGCACTTCTCGATGCCATTTCAAAGCTTGGAGAGTATTCTGATGGTGAAAGTGGTATGATTTTATGGAAAGTGGACTTTCATTTCTTTCTCATTTTAGGCATTGTCATAAATTTGTTTGGATTTGAGGACTTCCCTATGAACTTTTCCAACTCTGGAGTCCTCATTTTTTCTCTCATTGCTTTTTTTTGTGATGTTGCGCTCTGAACCTAAGTTGCGCCGTTCTATTTTCCATGCCGCACCCGTTTTGGATTCTCCAAATATACACTACTTTTGGAGATTTTGCCACACACCATTGACAATTTTGAGAGTCTGAGCAACATAGCCTTGAACCTGTGTTGTAAAAGTATAGAACAACTAATAATGAAGTATGACTTACCACCCTAGGGTGTGGCGTAGTGGTCAATGAAATAGGTTGAGCACCATGAGGTCTTGTGTTAAATTCCCATTAGAGATAAAACACTGGATAATTTCTTTCCATTTCCAATCTTGGTGGACAAATTACCTGCTACATACCTGTTGCTAGAGGGAGGTGGCCGATATCCGGTGGAATTCATCTAGGTGGTTTGAACTTGAAGGGAAAGTTAATAGGAGCCCATATTGAGCTTGACACAGTTCTTTGGGGCATTCCTTTTAAATTGTCTATAGTTGAATCTAGGAAAAGGGGTAAAAAAGGCCTCTCTACTTCCGTTTGTTAGCTAACTTTTGTTCCTAGTTATACTGTAGGGCCAAATATGCCCCTGTCGCTATCAAAGTATGCAAAAGTACCCCTCTTTTTAATGGTTTTCCACATGGCCTGACATTTGGTTGAGGTGGACATTCATTTTCTTTTCTTTTTCTTACTTTTCGTTTCACCAACTTCTTTTTCCTTTTCCTCTTTTTTCGAATGGCATCTATCACTTTCTTGTTGCTATTCCTCAATGACATCTTCCCAAACTCACCCAACACTTCACTTGAAAAAGAAGAAAAATAAGACAGTGACAAAGGTGTGTTGAGGTGCCATTAATATCTGATTATGAATCCGTCAGGGACCTCTCTGCTCGCGAGCTCTGCGATGAGCTCACCGTCTTTGTTATACTTATTCATTAAAAAGAAAAGAAAAGCATTATTACATGAACTAGATAAAATGGTCCATGTATCTAACAACAATTAAGATTATTCAGAAGAGAATTTATCAAGATCTTTCCTTAATCAGTTTTCATCAGTTCAATTTAAACTGAAACTTGCTTCAAATTGTATGCCAGCGTTTCTTTCAGCTGCCATAAATTCCAAATAACAGAATAATCAAACCTCCCTTCAAAAAAGAGCTTCATTTTTCTTAAGAATCTACAATATGTAGAAAAAAAGAAGAAATTTACAAAAGAAAGCACAAATTGTAAGTATACAAAATCCCACCTTTGTCAGATCTGTCAAGATGCATTCATACTGAAGTAAGAGTGAAAGACCAATAGCCAAGTTGTACATAAATTTTGGATTTTCCCAAAAATTTAACCTTTTATTTCAGCTTCTCTCTGTCAGTCAAAATTACTCCATATCTTTTTTCTGGTGAATTTTCGGGGTGAGTTTGGGGAAGATGCCATTGTAAAAATGAGGAGGACAAAAAGATTGTGAAAAAGAAAAGTAAGAAAGAGGAGAGGAAAAAAAAAAGAAAAAGGAGAAAACGAAAATGAATAAAAAACTGGCGGCTTAGTGACATGTCACGTGGTGTCCACATCACGCAAATGTTAGGCCACGTGGACAACCATTAGAAAGAGGGATATTTTTGAATACTTCGGTAGTAATAGGGGCATATTTGGCCCTATAGTATAACGAGCGACAAACTTAGCTAATAAAAGAAAGTAGAGGGGTATTTTTGATCTTTCCCCTTGAAATTAGGTTTCTAATGGGAAAATGTCTGGAAAGATTTTTGGGTGTTTTTGTAAAAATGAGGACTGGAAACAAGTGATCAATCTGACTTTGTCGACTTCTTTTCATGCTTTTTTTTTTTAAAAAAGTTCCTATTCTTTGTCTTTCCAAAAAATAAAAGAAAAAACGAACTGAATTTAACTGTTAGAATCACCTAGCGTACTAAAGTACCTTGTCTTGTACACTTTAAATTGACATGTTCTGACCAGATTGCTTACAGCTTCAACTATCGAATTTTTTTTTGGTGAATCATGAATGGATATTTTGTCCCAATGAGGGAGATTTTGTGGAAGTGAAAGTATAAAATGAAGGAGGTTTCTCCTTTTCTCCTTGGGCGGGGATGGGAAGGAGTATACCATATAGAATGTGTTCCGCCATCAGTGCTGTTGTCAGTGCATTTCTCATTGAAGCATGTGATCTCCAGGTGTTGTTTCTGCACACCTATGAAATCAAACTGAAATGCCCTAAACTTGTAGATTTTGAGTTTGTGATATTATATATGTTGCTTTTCGTATTCAAAATATAAATTACATTTTAATTAAAGTATATCCTCAATGACATTCTTAGAAGTACATTGGTTTGATGGGGAGCAAATAATAATTGTACTGCTCTGGTTACCAAAAAAAAAACAGTGACTGCATTTATATCATAACATCTGGTATATTTTGTTCTGTTTGTGCTGCTGCAACTGTCATAAACTTCAATGGCCCATTGGGCTTTACATTAGTTCACCTTCCCTATTACCTGGCATTCACCATGTCTTTGTACTGTTGCAGAGGAACGGCATTTCATGCATGGGCAGGACTTGGATCGGGAGTAGCAAGGACTATCGTTGGGAAGTGAGTAGTATAAAAGAGCTGGGGATTGAGCCACAGCCACCTAAAATAACAGGCATAATGGAGGAGGCCGATGTGTACTAGATCTTCGCTGGTGTTGGTGTACCAGAATGATTTTAGGTTTGTTGTAGAATGCATGCTAGCTTCAAGAAACGCTTGGCTAACATTAAATTATTGTAGTCTAGTTCTTTAAATAGACGCCACATTGTAGTTAGGAATGTTTATTTCCAGTAGTTGCAGGTTAGTGCTCTTGTAAAATTAATCACAATAGCAATTTACATGTGATGATGTAGACGAGTTTTGTTAACACCTAGCGTGTTGATTATGATATCCATGTTCTTCTTGTGTTCTCTTCCAAATAATGGATTACAAATCTCACATTAATGCTGTTTGAAGAATGTAGATGGAGAATCGCGTTCCGATTCTTGCATTACACTGAGATGTGATGGATATTGATTAGTTTTAAAAAATGGAATTGGTTGTTACTATTGAGCATTCTAAATAGGAAAAAAACGTGAATGCAGGGAATGGATCGACTACTTTATACTCAACAACCAAAGATAAATGTGGTTCCTTCCAGGTTTCCAAGTCTGTTATCTTCATTTTTACATGCAAGTTGCATTTGGATTTGTGTTGAAGTGGATTTGATTTCCAAAATTTCCTCTTACAAAAGTTGGACATTGAGAAATATTGGGGTGAACCAAAATTTGATCTATTCTTTAGCTGTATTACATTTGAATGAAATGTTAAAAAAACATTTAAAAGGTTTTTTTTTTTTTTTTTGTTTCATATTTAAATTATTGGAAGTGTGAATTTTATACTTCAACTATTAGTCATTAGTTTGAGAAAAACACCTTTTATTTTAAAAAAAATTGTCATATGATACTCCACATGGATAAAAATTTCACCTTGATAAAAATTAAATAATTATTAGTATAAGTTAGAAGTTAAAGATTAAAGTTTAAAGTATCAATGTATCAAAAAGATATAAAATGGTTTTAACAATAAAATTTATACATTTTCCTTATCCCACTCCACCTCCACCAATCGAGCCCCGATTCCCCTAATCTTGTTTTTTTTTGGGATAAATTTTAGGAATTATATAGTGAAATTACAAAAAAACAAAAACAAAAATAAAAAAAATAGTGAAATTACAATTTATTCCTCTTTAGTTTGTAATTACATTAATCCCTTAAAAACTAAAAAACAACACAAACCGGATACATAATATGTAGCTCACATACATTAAAGACTATTTTGGATACATTATAACATAAAGGAGATATATAATATGTAGCTCAGATATATTAAAAACTAGCTCGGATACATTACATAAACTGAATAAATAATATGTATCTCGAATAAATTAAATAAATAAGGGATTTTAGAGGTTTTTAGAAATAGAAGGAGATATTGAAAATGGAAACATAAGACATATATTTCAGTATTTTTTTTTGTTTCTTTATAATTTTTTTATAAAAAGAATTCTTATTCAGTCCCCGTCTTCACAAAAGTAATATATATATATATATATATATACTATATATATATATATATATATATATATATAATCTATCACGCCCCATTAAACCACTTTAAATTCCATTTTTTTTTTGTTTTTGTATACATTGTGTTTTTAGAAAAGTATTCTACTTGTCGCAAGATTAATTTAAAAATGAAAATTTAATTATTGGTAAATAAATACACAAAGTTGGAAAAAAAATATTTTCCTAAAAACATATGTATATATATTATCTAGCACAAAACAAAGAAAAATTTATATTAAAAAAATTGAGAGCGAGCGTTAGATGGGGTAGGGTAGATGTTTTTACAAATAAGAACAATATATAATTTTTTCCGGGAAGGAGTTAAATTTTATTTTTTGAAAAAATCTAATCCGTTTTTGTGAAAAATGATACTTTAATCTTTAACTAATACTAATAGTTTGTCTAATTTTTTTTAAAGTAAAATATTTTATCCATGTGGAATATGATGTTGATAACGCTCAAAATACTTTAAAAATAATTAGAAGAATAAGCAGTCGTCAACAATTAAAATACCCAACAAAGAGTCTGTCCACAAGGAGTTATTTAATGATAAGAATTCAACTAGGGAATTAAGAATGTAAACAAATCGATTGTAAAAATTAGGACAAATGAGTGGTCGACTCCACCAAATTTACTAAAAGATTTTGGTAAAAATTATCACAATTTAATAAAATCAGAGATTCAAACAAGTAAGAGATGATCTAGGGGTGAAAGGATTGATATCGATGTCAAATAGGAGTACAAATGTTTGCTCAATAATGCTAGACTATTAGTGATAGGCTAGGTAATCTTCAACAACACTAATCTTTTTGCAATATCAAAGCATCATATCATAGAATCTCTTTTCGGTCTCATCTACGTGAATCACAAATCAACCCAATACATTACTAAAATCTCTCTATCAAGAAGATTTGATAATTAGATTGAACCATAATTTTTCTTTCTAGAGAACTACAACAATCATCCTAAATTGCGGTTATCAAATTATTACCCACTTAAATTAATCTCTTTCAAGCATCAATGAAGATTTAGACTAAGATTAAATTTGTAACCTTAATCCATAAATTAACCCCTTGCTAAATAGCTCAAATCCATGAATGTGCAACACTTAAGCAGAGCAAGACACAAAATTACTAAATTAAATCAACACACAACCCCATAATCACACCACAAATTTGTGGTTTTAACCAAACATCACAAAAATGAATGAAATTATACGAATTATTATCAGCCATTGATGTATTGATGATAGGCAATAATCTTCAACACCACTTCAATTTTTAACCATCAATTGTCACTTACAAGAGTGTTTGGAAAACCCCAATACTAAGTAGAAAGAGTCTATTTCTCAATATCTCAAAATTAGATAAAAGGTGTAGTAGAATAATAACGAATTATGGAAATATTTTATAGTACATTTTCTCTCTCATTTGTTTTTTTAATTATAGTTTTTCCAATTTTTTTAAAACTTCATGTGCGACCTGATCGGTGACATTAATCGAGCTTGCTTTTGTGATTCGACGGATCGTTGTTTCCTCTTTATCTCACCCTTCATTTGCTTTACGCTTCAAGAGCTTGAACCATAGTTGGCACATTTAATTGAGTCAACCTTTTCTAATTGGCGAATAATTGTTTATCACCTTATTCTCCCATTCAACCTTCATTTTAACTCAAGAGTCTGTCACCTTATGTGCTAGAATTTCTAGTTCACCCAATGGCTTCACCAAATCGCCGTTTCCACTTTAGTTTGCCGACCTATCTTAAATATTTTCAAACGTGCTCACTATCACTTTGGGCGAGGTCTAACCTAATGGACGATCCACCCTTTTAGTTACGCGACTACCAGCCGGAAGTCTATACTCCTTTCAAGGTTTTTGGTCTTTTTATTTTCATAGATTAATCCTTACCTTGTCTTTTAGACTTCATAACTGAAAAAACATCAGAATATCATCAGAATAGAACATAAATAGGTATTGAGGACACTAAGTGATAAATTAAAAATATTTCAAATGAGTGAAAATCTACCACTCATCAACACCCAACTTAAACTTTTGTTTGCCCTCAAGTAAATCAAGAACACAATTAGTTGAACAAGGGTGTCTACAATAGTTCTAAATATGATTTAACATGCAAGTTCCATCAAAAGAATACTACCAAGTATATGCAATATCTCAATTATGCTCAAGAAGCTTTAAATGATTACTGACCACTATCAAACAAGCTCAAACTCTCTTATACTTTCCTATAATGCATAATCATGTTTCAACAGAAGTATCCAAGTGCACTCATAACAAAACGATTCCATGCTCTCACAAAGCACATCAATGAAGAAGTTAGGAATCAATGCAACTCTCACTCTCCGAAAGAGAAATACATGTAAGCTTCATCTCATAGGTTTGCTCATATTTTTCAATAATCACGCAATCTAGTATAAACAAGATCCCAAGGGTATTTTTAAGCTTGTAAAGGGATAAGGGTAAATGTATGGTCAATTTGACTCAGTAACTTCACTTCAACTTTTCAAAGCATTGTTGTATTCATCTTCATCTCTTCTCAGGTTCTTTCATTCTTTTCACTTGGAGACTATGTTCTTGTTTTTTTTTCCCTTCAATTTGTTTAAAACACCTTTTATTTCATTTCAATCTTTCTTTTTCCTTTCATTTTCATGCTTTTGCTCACTTGTTTTATTTTTATAGGGAAAATTGTATATAATAACAAACAATTAATTAAAATCAAATGTTATAAATATACTTTGATTTAAATTGTACACTATAGAAAACTATTGATGTTTTTACCTCTCTCCCTAGTGGAATCTCGCTCGCCACTCTCGTTTGGAGGCAGACTCTCTTGAATCTCTCGCTTTTATACAAAAAGCAAATCCATTTTATGCATTTTTTTGTATGGAGTAATAGAAAATTGTATATATACATGTATTTTCATTTTCCTCTCTCCTCTCCTAGATCTCGCTCGCCACTCTCCTAGATATCGCTCGCCTCTCTCGCTTATACAAATAAAAACAAAATGTATAAATTATGTTTCTCTTTGTATAAAGCGATAGAAAATTGTATATACACATGCAAATACATATATCTTCGGCCTATACACTTATATTTATACAATACAAATATTACCCTTCCTAGTTTTCTTTTGTCTTTCTGTGTTTCCCGTTTTATACTTACACATATTATACAAGTCATCTTTTGTAGACAACTGCTTTCTTTTTTTATGTGTATAGTGAATTATACAACTGGTTTCTTTATATATGTATAGCGAATTGTAAACTATAACTATAACATGCAAATATGATTTTTATGTTTGCTATATGTAAACGTTACTCTTTTTTTATGAGGAGGGATTTCTTTTTTTTCTACAAACTTCAAGGTTGAGTCTCACTTTTTCTTTTCTTTCAGTTGGCTTTCTTTCCTCATTCCTTTGAACACCCCCAACTTAGGATTTTGGCCTAAGTTCACTATTCAAGTAAATCATTGCGTAGATCATTACTAGCTTTCACAAACGATATGAAGTTTTTGGGTTGTCACTCAAAATTTGTGCCCAAGATCATTTGTTGCTTTCACCTAAGGTTTAACAATTAGACGAACAAGACAATTCTAGGAATCCACAAGCATTCTTTCAAATAAGATATCACAACACGACACTTCAACACAATCATTTAACATAATTCTACAAAATTAATAAGCTTATACGCAATGTTCATGCTGGATCACATCACAACGCAACTAGTCAATACAAGAATAAAAAAGATCATTAAAAAGTGATGCAACACTGATTGCCTCTTGAATCACCAACACAAAATAGATTTCTCATCATGAACACTATCCAAGACACTGATATTGGATAAAACCGATCCTCTAATATATACAACGAAAATACAAGCATTCTCAATCATTTCATAATTCCAAAATTCATGGATCAATGGATAAAGAATAAATTGAAATAACAACCACAAAATATCATAAAGAAAATCAAAATATCTTAAAATACAACTTAAATAAAAAAATACAATCTAAAAATAGGAATACACATGTGTCTCTACCCCACAAAAATTCATCTAGCAGTGTAATCAATTCTATAAAAAGAGAAGTACGGGAAGAAAATAAGAAAAAAGTCCCCTAACAGGCTATTCTTCTAAAGAGCTCCGATCCTGTGGCTCACAAGGGATGAAATCATCTTGGGCATCAGTACTGGCATATTTAAAATAAGAGGTAGCAAAGTAGCATCAATCAGGGCGCTCAAGCAAAGCATTCACAAAGTATACAATTAAAATTTATCCACTCACGAGTACTATATGTGTAAATATACATTTGGACTCAAAAACATTAAAAACAATAGACTCAAAACATAAGACTATATATGTGAATACAACTCCAATTGATTCCTCAGCTTGCCAAACTGAATACTTGACAGGGGTTTCCCATTGCCCAATCAGGCAATCTCACTTGTATTCCTCAAATTATGTGGTGACACTTCAAAGTTCTTTGGTAAAGTTAGCTGCTAAACATCCAGGTTTATTTTTTGACCTTGTGATGGTCCATGACTCATCTCTATACATAGGTATGCCTCATAAAAAAATATATTAGTCAAATAAATACATCACAACCCATACATATATTAAAATTCAAAGGGGTGACTATACTAAATGAATTAATCTAGAGTGGGTTGTTCAAAAGAAAGCTAATTCAACTATTGACGCGGGGTGAGGGGGTGGGTCAAAAAAAATTCGTATGAATTCATGTTGCAAGAAGTGACGAGTATAGTTTCATGATATACTCATGGTTATAGTTCGAATTTGATGAAAGGGTTGAGGTGAGAAAATTACAAGTACTCTCCTTCACAACCCAATGCCACTTCTACTTCGAGTAAGAATATATGAGATGAGCTCCAAACAAAGGTTGTTCATGATTCTCAACCAATTGTCACTACTCAAACTTTTAAGGATTCTCAAGTTCATGGGGAAGCATATTATTCTAGAAGAGTAGTTTTCAAAACATGGGCTATTTTATTGATATCTTGAGATATGAGATACTATTAAGTTTCACCATTTTTAAATATTCATACAACCTCAAGCCTATTATATTCTATCTTGGGTGTTAGAAAATTAAGATTTGTGTAGAAACTTCTAAATTGGAGTTATTTTGTAGTAGATATGTTATAAAAGTAAGATTTAACTAGAAACTCCTAGGTTTGAGATATTTTGTATTAGATATGTTACAAAAGTAAGATTTGTCTAGAAACTCGTAGGTTGTAGATATTTTGTAGTAAGATATGTAGTAATAATTTAAAATGAGTGGTGGTTAGTGAGCCACATATGTACATAGTTTGGTGTGAGATATTTTGCTTATTATGTGGTTGTAGTTCTCATATTTATCTATAAATAGGTCATATTTAATGAAACATCTAGCGAGAAAAAATTTGAACTTTAGAAAACTTAATCCTTCTTCTTCGCTTTTAGATTTTTTGTAGAAAAATACAACTGTTATTTCCTACAATTTACACCTTGTAGATATGAAGTTCTTCTTCCTTTTGTTGTAACATGATATCAGAGCCTATTTACTAATTGATCTTCATCAAATTTTATTTGTTTCACTCATCTACTTTTTGTTCTTTCTTGAGTTTGCTTACTTAAAAAAATTCATGGCACCTGAAAATCACCAACGAAAGGTCCTCCAACTTTTACCAGAGAGAATTATCACATATGGACCATCAAAATGAAGTCTTATCTAAAGGATCTCAACTTAATGGATGTTGTTGAGATTGGAGAACCTGACGTCCATCCATTTAGAGTTAATGCAACTCTCAATGAAATTAAGAAGTATGATGAGTTGGTGACTAGATCTCTATGAGCTCTCACCTGCATACATTCAAGTCTAATGGACCTGATGTTTACGAGGATTATGACTTGTGAAACAACCAAAGAGGCTTGGGATAAGTTAAAGGAGGAGATTGAAGGAAGAATTAGAGTAAATTCTGTTAGACACTTGGGATTGAAGAGAGAGTTTGAGCTTTTGAAGATGTAAGACTCAGATAGTGTGAAAGAATACTTTTTAAAGATGATGGAGATTGTGAACCAGATAAGAATACTTGGTGAAACCTTTCCAGATTAAAAAGTTATAGATGAGCTCTTGATCAGCCTTCCAGACAAGTTTGAATAAAAACTCTCAGCTATTGAAGAGTCATGTGACTTGACTACTCATACAATAGCCGAACTAATCTCCAAAATTGCAAGTCCAAGAGAAACGAGTCACCATGATAAGTGAAGGGATAGCAGAAGATGACTTTCAAGCAACACATAAATTCAAGCATCAAAAGGAAAGCATAAAAGTCTGGTTGGATAAATTTGGAGAGGTAAAATCTGGTGGAAATTAAGGGGATTTGTCGATAAAAGGAAAAATTTCCACCTTGTGGCATTTGTAAGAAGACAAACCACTTAGAGAAGAATTGTTGGCAGAACTCAAAGAGGTATCCAATTCAATGTATATATTGTAATAAGTATGATCACCTTGAGAATTATTGTAATCAAAACCAAAATCAAAGTTGCCAGTCTTCCCATCCAGTGAACTTCGCAGATGATCACTTGGTTGGAAAATTAGAGGAGGAAGTTTCATGGCCTTGCACACACCACATATTGACTAATGTAAATAGTATGTTGATCGAGCATGCGTAAGGCACATGGTGGTTGATGAAAATTTGATTGTTACCTTGGAAAAATCTGATAGAACCAATGTATAGCTTGGAAATGGCGCATTGGTGGAAGTTCACTGTAGAGGGTCAGTAAAATTTCCTACCGAGGAAGGTATGAAAATTACTAATGTTGTTCTTTATGTGCCAAATTTGACTCAAAAATTTTAAGGTGTTGCTCAATTGATTCATAAAAACTATTCTCTTAATTTTAAGGACAAACAATGTGCCATTAAGATTCTAAAGAATGTGAATAATCTAAAATTAGCATAACTGACAATTCCTTTCCAATTTCATGCGATATTATTTATATTTACTCTTTTAATGTTGAATTGAGCGATACTTGGCTTTGATACACAAGGTTCAGTCATTATAATCTTAGCTCAATGGTGTATATGCAATCAAAGGGTATGGTGCTTGAAGTACCCAAAATAGAAATGTGTAGAGATGTTTGTGAGTCATATCAATTTGGTAAAATGCATAGACGATCCTTTCCTAAAGGAAGTCTTTGGAGAGCTAAGGAAAAACAAGAGGTTGTTCATACAAATTTATGTTGACCAATGAGGATGACTTCTTTGAGTGGAAACATGTATTTATTCTCTTTGTGAATGATCTACCTCGAATGACACGAGTCTACTTTCTTAGTAGAAAATATCAAGTGTTTTCTATTTTCAAAGAATTTAAAGCTATTGTAGAAAGGGAGTGTGGCTTTAAATTAAAGTGTATTAGATCCGGCTATGGAATTGAATATACTTTGTATTAGTTTAGCAAGTATTGTAAAGATTTGGGTATCCAACAACAATTCAATGTTAGATACAATCCACAATAGAATGGGCTCTCTGAGAGAAAGAACAGAACACTGATGGAGATGGCAAGATGCATGTTGGCAGAAAAGAATATGCCTAAATACTTTTGGGCTTAAGCAGTCAATACCATAGTCTGTTTGCTAAATAGATTACCAACTAGGGCAGTCCAAGACATGACACCATTAGAAGCATGAAAGGTTATCAAGCCTTTGCAAGACACTTGAAGGTATTTGGTTCGGTATGCTATGCACATGTTCCTGATACTAAAAGATGCAATTAGATAGAAAGGAAGAACTCTGTGTTCTATTAGGCTATAGTACAGTTGCAAAAGGATACAAAGTGTACAATGTTAGTAGTAAGAAGGTGTTTGTTAGTAGAGATGTTCCAGTTGATAAGTCTAGACATTATGATTGGGATCGAGATACTATTTTAAAGAACCAAGGTGGGAGTACTTCTAATGCAACTCAAAATCATCAAAAAGGTGACAAGCACTCTAGTCCTACTTGTGGAACAAAAAAACAATTCAGATGTTGAATTGACTACATACTCTCATGTTTTGAAGACCAAATCACCAGCAGAATTTTATGAGCAATGTAATTTTGCTCTTGTTGAACAATCCTCATTTGAAGCAGCAACAAACCACTAATTGTGGATTTTAACAATGGAGGAGGAACTTGCCATGACTAATAAAAATGATACTTTGGAGATTGTTGATACGCTAGAAGAGAAGAATTTTATCGGTGTCAAATGGGTCTATTGAACAAGTTTAATCCAGATGGCTCCATCTTCAAGAATAAAATTATACTTGTAGTTAAAGATTATTCTCAGCGGCCTGGAGTGGACTTTGGAGAAAGGTTTGATCCTGTTGCGCGGCATGAGACAATATGATTTCTAGTTGCTCTCACAGCACAATACAAAGTTGAAAATCTTCCATTTAGATGTCAAATATGCATTTCTCAACGGATTGCTGGAGGAAGACATTTATGTTGAGAAAATTGGAGGTTTTACAGTTGCAGGTGAAGAAGACATGGTGTTCAAGCTTAAAAAGTCTCTCTATGGTCTTAAACAAGCCCCAAGAGAATGCTGGATTCTCATTTGTTGTGTCAAGACTTCAATATAAGCCTAAATGAGACTACTTTGTACTTCAAAAGGCAAGCGGATGGGATGTTGATTATGATATCAGTTTATGTCGATGATTTGATGATTACTGGTGAAAATCCTATTGTGGTTCAAGAAGTTAAAAATGAAATGCTAAAAGTTTTTGAGATGTCCGATCTAGGAGAAAGGAATTTTTTCCTAGGAATGGAGATATCTCAATCTTGCGAAGAAATTTTCTTGTACCAAAAGATGTATTCCTTAATTATGTTAAAGAGGTTCAAGCTTGACAAGTGCAAAATTGTTGCAACTCCACTTGTTGTGAATGAAAAATTATTGAACGGTGATGGTGAAAAGAGGGTAGATCCAAAAGTTTGTAGAAATATTATTGGAAGTCTATTGTATCTGACAACTTCAAGGCTAGATATAATAATCGTTGTGATTGTTTAGATGATTATGAAAGGACTTATGTTACTGTTTTTCATTTGTAGCACTATATTCAGCAAAAGCCGAGTATGTGGTTGCTGCATCTGCTACAAATCAAGAAATTTGGTAAAGAAAGATCTAGTTGGAATTGAATTTGTTGCCAAAAGAACCAACATTGATCTACGTGGACGATAAATCAGCGATTGCGATGGCTAAAAATTCAGGGCAACATGAAGAACAAAGCATATCAACATACGGTTTCATGCTTTAAGAGATGCTGAGAAGAACAGTGAAGTTAAGTTGCTGCATTGAATCGGTGTAGATCAGCAGGATGATATACTGACTAAGGCTCTTTCCATAAAGAAGTTTGAGTTTTAAAGGTCGTTTCAAGGAGTTCCAATGAAAAATCTTAAGGAAGAGTGTTAGAAAATTAAGATTTGTCTAGAAACTTCTAGATTAGATATATTTCGTAGTAGATATTTTAGAAAATTAAGATTTTACTGAAACTCCTAGGATGGAGATATTTTGTAGTAGATGTGTGTGTTAGAAAAGTAAGATTTGTCTAGAAACTCCTAGGTTGGAGATATTTTGTAGTAAGATCTGTAGTCATGATTTAAAATGAGTGGTGGTTAGTGAGTCATATATGTACCTAGTTTGGTGTGAGATATTTTGCTTACTATGTGGTTGTAATTCTCAATTTTTATCTGTAAATAGCTATATGTAATGAAACATATAGTGACCAAAATTGAACTTTAGAAAACTTAAGCCTTCTTCTTCACTTTAAGATTTTTTGTAGCAATTTACAGCTGCTATTTCCTACAATTTACGCCTTGTAGTTCTGAAGTTAGTCTTTCTTTTGTTGTAACGCTGAGTTTGGGAGCTCTATGTAGATTATGGAAAGATTTTTCCAACCAATAAAGAAACAAGAACATGCCAAAAATATGGAATATAATGTGACTATTCGAGGGGTAATGGTTAAGAGTAACCAATCCAAAATAAATTTAGTGTTAGGTTAGAGAATAATGGGAAAAACCTCATCTAGTGGTTTACATCTATGTTTGATGATCAGATGGGGTGGTTATCTTCCTTGATAAGGGATGATTGGCCCCATGGATTGCACCAAGGATCGAGGTAGAGATAAAGAAAAAGGATATATATGTTCTTATTGCTTTTGGTTAGGAGTTGTGTGTCACAATTTGATGTGAACACAAAACTAGTCTAATATTTGCGATTTAGCGGTTGTACTGTCTGAAGCCATTATTAGCAGAGAAACGTTATACCTTGACATGATCATTGCTCAAGATATTGCTATGTGTACACAATAAAGTCAAACTTCTCTTTCATTTGCTTTCCATATAACTGATTTGCGTGAAGGGCTAATGTACCTCTTCTTGCCTAAATGGATTTTGAAATTATTCGTATTCTTTCATGAGACATTCGATGAATAGACGTGGAGTATAAGTGGGAGGAAGAAGAGAGGAATATTAAGGCATTAATTGACATCGACATACTTGAGCGTGCAGAATTTTCCATCCTACTACGAGTGCCATTGTTTCATGTCCCATAGGACTGCTCAGTCAGGTGTCTTGATTCCCATAACATCAGTTTCTATTACTTCTTATAGACCTCCTTTAACATAGGTCATCTTGATAAAAATGGGTCACTTAGAATATTCAATATCTGCGAGATTAGCTATTTTTAGAGCTCAGGTGCCAACTAGGATTAAAAAATCCATTTAGGGCATATAAGCATCGATATATGAGGTACAACGTCATAATATGACTTAGTCGGTTTATATAGCAAATATAGATGGAATGAAAACAATGATCAATACAAGTGAGAATAGGTAGAGTGAAGGAAATATTGATGCAAATTGGATAGCCTTAAGAGATGATGTTGCTTTGTTCAAATCTGATAGGAGCCATCTAACGTCTCATAAAAATTTCAGGTGTTTGTGTTAAACCCTCCTTTGTTACTATTAAAATTGTCTCATATGAGGTACCCAAAATATTCCCTAGGTTTCTAGTTAGTATGCTGATGATGAAGATGCCTCCGTGACTAAGAATAAGAAACTTTGTGACCCGAGGGCGGAGAATGCAACAAATCCATTATTATGTATATTTGATGAGCTATAAGAGTAAAATTATAACGTAAGTGTAGAGAAATAAAAGATTGTATTGATAATTATAACGTTGAATTACAAGCTCCTTATATAGGAGAAGAGTCCTATTACAGTTATACTAGGAATCCTACTGCAACACAATTATTTACATGAGTAGTATTGTATTACAAGTTAAATACCTTGTCCTAGTTGACTCCTACAATATTCATTAGTTTAGTCCTAGTATGTCTCTAACTCAGCTTTTTAGCCTGCTTCGATGTACCTGCTCCTTCGATATGATCCATCAGTCTTCAAGGTTCTTTCAGCACTTCCCCTCAAGCTAGTGAGTGGATGAACTGTAACTCCTAACTTGCTGGAAAAACAAGATAAAACATATTTTGTTAAGGCTTTGGAATGAATATTAGCTAGTTGATCCTTAGACTTCACAAACTGAGTACGAAGTTTTCCTCTAGCGACTTTCTCACGAACAAAATGATAGTCCATTCCACATGTTTAGTTCTGGCATGCATAACTGGAATAACTTTCATGTACAAGGGAATCATATTATCACAATACAACGTCAGAACAAATCGAAGGAACACTCCAAGGTCAAGAAGAATATACAAAATCCAAGTCATTTATGTGACAGTGGAGGCTAGTGTTTTATACTCAGCTTCATCATTCGATCGGGCTACTGTGTTTTGTTTCTTAGTTGTCCAAGAAATACAATTTGCACTTAGGTAGATGCTATAGCCTGTAGTTGATCTCCTAGTTGTGGTACAACCTCCCAATCAGCATCTGAGTTTCCATACAACCTACATGGAGGTTGTGAAATAATTCTGAGTCCAAAGTGTAGAGTACCTTTAATTTACCTGATAATCCTTTTCACCTTTTAAAGATGTTCAATGTTTGGGCTTTGCATAAACTAGCTTGCTAAATTCACTCCATGAGTGATATCAGGTCTTGTGAGGGTCAAATATTGAAGGCTCCCTATTATCAATGAGTACAAGGATGCATCTAATAGAACTCCCACAACTTCATGCAAACCATGCTTTTGAGGTGAAAGAGGGGCTACATCTTTTGCCAAAGTCATCTTTGTCTTAGCCAGAAGCTTAACAACATAGTTTCTTTGGGTTAAGTTAATTCCTCATTCAAAATGCTTCACCTTAACTCATAGAAATAAGTGTAAATGACCATGATCGTGTATAGAAAACTCCTTCCCAAGTTGTAGAACCAACTATGAGACATGAGATTGATTACTTCCTGCGACAATAATATCATCCACTTATAAAAAGAGAAACATTTTCCTTTCTGAGTTTGCAAAGTAAATAAGAAAGGATCAGCCTTAAAAAAAATGAAAACAAGGTGTAATAAATGTATTCTAAACCTATCAAACCAGGATCTTGGTGCTTCTTTAATACCATACAATAGTTTTTTAAGTAGGCACACATGTTGAGGATACTGGGATCAATAAACCAGGAGGTTGACTCATGTACACCTCCTCTTGTAGGAATCCATGGATAAAGGCATTTTTGACATATAGTTGTCTAACTTCCCACTTTGAACTGGAAGCAATGGATGAAACCACCCTAATAGTTGTGGCTTTAAACATATGATTAAATGTTCCTTCAAAATGTATCCCTTCAAGATGTGAGAATAACCTTAACACAAGTCTGGCCTTGTATCTATCTACTATCCCACCAACTTTTAGTTTTGTCTCTAACACCCATTTTGAGCCAACCAAGTTTATACCAGGATATTTGGGTATGAAAATCCATGTCGTGTTAGTATGTAAAACATCAATTTTCTTCCAACATTGCTGCAAGACAATGAGATGATCTTAGTGATTCCTTAGTAGTATTTGTTCTCTTAAAATTTATGTGTTGCTGCAAGCAACAAGTGACAAGTTATGTTCCTTCTCCTTGTGCCTGGTAATCATATGATGCCCTTCTGGTGTAGTAAGTACCTCAAGTGGTACATCAACCAAAATAGTTGACTGGAGTGTAGCATTGTCAGGTTGATGGTCAACTGGTATATCAACTAGAGTGGCTGCTTTATGATGCTCATTCACTAGACTTGTAAGTGCAACCTTCTCCTCAGCATAATCCACACATCAATAGTGATAATGTTGGACCTCGAGTGGTTGCTTGATGATGCTCATATACTCCTTGATGTTTAGGGTACTACTGACCTCTCAGGCACATGATTAGATGCTTAGGAGTAGGCTGATGTTGATGAGTTGTAGCAGCATTATCACTATTAATGCGTGGACTAGAAACTTGTACTTCCTGAGAAGCAGAATTATCATGTGCCTGCACTTTAGAGAAAGATTCAACAAAGCTAGAAAGATGACGTGAGACATCAATGTTAGTCTGAGATTGCTCTGGAAACACATAGGGTAATGTGTTTTCATCAAACAAAATATTTCTAAATATGTAAACCTTCCTTGTAGAGGATGATATCATTTATATCCTTTGTGTAAGCTGTTGAACCCTATGAACACACAAGGGTAGGTCTTTGGATTGAACTTATTGCTACCCTTGATATATGGAAAACATCTACGCCAAAACACTTTTAGGCAGTTGTAATTGGGTTGTTCCCCATATAACTTAACAAATGGAGTCGCCATATTTAAGACGGATGAAGGCAGTATATTGATGAAGAATACTGTAGAGAGGAAAGCCTCAACCCAAAGAAACAAAGGTAGGTTAACATGAAGTAGTAGAGTTAAGACAATCTCCACTACATTTCTACGTTTTCTCTCTGCAACTCCATTTTGTTTAGGTGTTTTAGAACATGAAATATGTCTCACAATTCCATAATCTTCCAACTGATTAATGATTTTTTTTTTGAATAAACTCACCACCTCCATCACACTGAAAAATCTTAATTTCTTTAGGAAGTTGTTTTTCCACCATTAAGTGGATTTTATAAAGACCTCAAAAAATTTAGATTACTCTTTTAGTGGATAAATCCATGTATATCTTGTGTGATCATCAACAAATACGACAATATTTTATATGTTTGGAAGATTCGACAGGAGAAGGTCCCCATAAATCACATTGAATTTTTGGTAATGGTTCTTTCTCAATTTTATTTCTCAACCCAAATGGAAGTTTACAACTCTTTCCCAACTTACAACTAGAACAAAGATTAGGCATTTCATTCCAACCTCTAATATGGATCTAACTATTGCTATTCAATACTTCTAATCGTGTGCCCCAGTTAAAGCATAGGGATTTTTATCTTCCAAAGCATAGAGTCCATTCATTTTAGTTCCCTTGGGAAGAAGTGTTCTTGTCTTGTTGTCCTTTACAAAAAGGTTAGTTTCATCAAATTCAAGAGTGCAACAATTATCTATTGCAAGCTTACTAACTGAGAGTAAATTTTTGTTAATCTTAGACAGTACAAAAACTTATTTTAGCTTTAGACCTAATCCAAATATGTTCCTAATATGTTTAATATCTAAATTTGATCCATATTATTTTATCTAGTCCAATTTAATGTTTAAGATCAGTTAGGATACCTGAGTTATGTGTCATATGGCTACTTGCTCCTAAGTCGACATACAAGGTGTCATCACTAGTGTTTTTTAGATTAGTAATAGCCAATGCTTATGGTAGCTCATATGTGTCTTGGTAAGAGTAATCCCACCTATAATAACATTTGAGAGAAGTATGGTTATTCCTACCACAAATTTGACACGCATTAGTATTGTTTATCTCATGACTTCCACTTGAAGGACTATTCTAAGGACTTAGTCCGTTTTTATATAAAAGCCTATTCTCCTCTTGAATTGAAATTATTGTTTCCTCTTCTTTGAAAGTAGCTTCCTCTTCCCCTGCCTCTTTAGGTAGAGAATTACATGTTACGGTTTTGTTGAGGCACTTCTTATTTATCCTCACTCATATTACAACCCCTGAGAGCATTAATAAAGAATTAAGAGTAGGATATGGCTCCTTACTTATCATGACAATCCAGAAGGTCTTGTACTTAATGCATAGACCTCAAGCAAAATTAATAACTTTGCTTTCTTCATCTCTAGGATTTTAAATTGCCGCAAGTCCATCACATATGCCTTTGAATTCCTTAATATATTAGTCAATTATTTTGATTCCTAGCTTCACACTTTGCACTTTTTGTTTTAGTTGGAAATCCTTGTCTTTTGTTGCTTGAAGATAAGCTTATTCCAAGAATTCCCATATCTCCTTGGTAGTTGATCAACCTACAATGGAGTACATGCTTTCTTCTGTGAAGTTGTTTGAAATCTTACTCCTTAGAAAAAAATTTCTCCTCCCAATCATCAACAATGCTGTCCTTCTGCACCCTTCTCGCTTGCTACAACTTTCTCAGTAATCTATCAAGTGGAACATGTAATGTAAAATTATTTTGTGAGGAGGTAGGTTAATCTCATCACTTGAATCAACCGATACAATTGCGTCATCAATATAAGATAGTTCATTGGCTTAAGTTTAATGGAGAAGGACGAAATAAGATGATGAAATGAAGAGGTCAAAAATTGTTGGTAGAAGGGCCTATTGTTGTTCGCTATTGTAGTTGTTTTGGTTTTATCTAATAAATTAAAGAGCGGAAAACTTTATTGCTTTGATACTGTGCAGAATTCTCTTGTAAGTATGGAGAAATAAAGGATTGTATTGCTAATATAATTTTGAGTTACAAGATCCTTATATAGGAGAAAAGTTCTATTCTAGTTATAATAGGAATCCTACTACAACACAATTATCGACATGAGTAGTATTGTATTACAAGTGAACTACCTTATCCGAGTCGACTCCTACAGTATTCAGTATCTTAGTTGTACATAACTTAGGATTTAGTAGTCTAGTCCTAGTATTATTCTAACTCTAACTCGTTAGACTACTTTTGTGGACCAGTTCCTTTGACATGTTCCATTAGTCTTCAAGCTTCCTTCAACAATAGGATATTGAGGATATACTAGTTGTGCATTCTATGGAGACTTCTATGTGGTAGACTACTATAGTAAGTTCTACTGGTTCCAAAACCATGGAGGATACATTTGATCATAAAACGTTTTTAGTATCTAAATCAGAAACTAATTCCCAAATTAAGGATGATTTAGTGGGCCTGACACCACCTTATTCGTTTATCGACAAAAGGTGACCCTCTCACTTTATCTACTCAAATATTATCTTTAGATGTATAGATGACAATACTTATATTTTTCAATTTAGGGAGGGGATGTTTTGGTTTGGATTTGATGTATTGATTTTAATTTCTAATGGTTTTGAGATATTCTACTATTTTGGTTTTTAATTATTGGTTATGTTGTATTTGAAGGGTGTTTGTTTTGAAATTTTTAATCTTAATGGTGCATGTAAGTGATGTTCTTTTGCTATTTTCTCATGTTGATCATGGTTTGTAGTTTCCTTTTAGTATTTGTTTGATTTCTAGGATGTATTTTATCTTAATAAGGTTCATCATTGGTGAAGCGGTAAAAGTAGAATTGTTTAACAATGTAAAACTTTGACTAAAAGAGTTCTCTAATAGAGATTCTTGTATGATTGGAGTGTAAATTTGATAAGCATGTGAACTGTAGCACTCTTAAAAAATGATGCCCTTTTACCAAAGTTCTAATTGGTTTAAAATTCTTTGTGTGAATATTCACATATTCTCTTGACTATGTGAGTACCTTCCTTGAATTGTGCAATGAACGTAGTATGTAAACTGTGGAAATGAAAATGTTGCATTGATAACATAGATGAGTGTCCTGTGTAGTGAACTCAGTTTCGTCTTGTACATTGTTCCCCAATAGAACTTACTTTGGTAGTCCGTCACAAACCGAAGGTACTGAGAAGTTGGAGAAACGATCTTAGTTTATCTTTGAGAGAGAAAATTTAAGAATAATTGTATAACTTCCCACCTAGTAAGTTGAGTGACAAAAATTTACCCATTTATGCCTAATAACCTCTTTCCTAGATCAATCTCAAAACTCATTTTTTGTAAGACTCTATGTAACACATGGAAATCGGAAGTTGAGTTGGTAAGGAATTTGTTAAAATTTGATACTAGTTTAGTTCCTACATCGCATTTACAAACTATACAAGGTCCTACAGTTCACAAAAAAAACAATCAAATAAAGGGCTTCAAAAGAAGATGAAGTTTTAGATTTCTTAACTTTCCTATAGTCACCACAACGGTCCATTGAGTTTTCTACGTCTCATAGAAAGGGGTTCATAGAAGAGGTTTTAGACTTGGTTTTTGTTTCTTATAGAGTCACTCATGTTAATTTTGTAGAGCTTGATATGTTAGACTTTGATGTCATTAGATCGATTGACTTCATTGTTATTATGCTTCAATAGATTTTAGGACTTGGTTGGTTACATTTTGTGTTCATATCTTGCCTAAAGGCAAAGAAAATGATTTCTAAAGTCTGCACATATTATCCTGTTAGGGTTAGGGATATAGATTCTGAAACCCCTACTCTTTAGTCAATTTTAAATATAAATGAGTTTTTTGAAGTGTTTCTTGGTGATTTTGAAAGTAGTCCTCCCAAAAGGGAAATAGACTTTGGCGTTGACCTACTCCCAAATATACAACCTATCTCTATTCCTCCTTTGCATATGGATCTAGCAGAACTTAAGGAATTAGACCAAATATCTCTCCATGGGGTACTTAGGTGTTATTTGTTCGAAATAAGGATTGTTCGCTCTAAATGTGTAGTGACTATTGACAATTGAATAAGGTTACCATAAAAAATAAGTATCAAATTCCAAGGATTGATGATTTTTTTGATCAACTTTAAAGTGAAAGGTTTTTTTAAAAACTGTCCTTCGTAGAGTTATCACCAATTGAGATTAAGGGAAAGTTACATTTCAAAGATAACTTTTTGAACTTAGTATAGTCACTCTGAGTTCTTGGTGACGTAGCTTTGTTCACCGATGCCCCGTCGACATTCACTGACTTAATGAATACCTTGACATGTTTATAATTATGTTTATCGAATTATATTTAAATTTATTCTTGGAGTGAGGATGAGCATGTTAAGAATTTAAGGATTGTGTTGCATATCTTCGAGGATCACCTATTGTTTTCTAAGTTTAGAAATTGTGAGTTTTAGTTGAGATTCTTCGCATTTCTTGGCCATATTGTATTCAAGTGTATCCTACAAAGATCAAGGCAGTTAAAAATTGGCCTAGACCTTTGTCCGCTTCAAATATATAGAGTTTCTTGTGGTTGGCCAGTTACTATAGAAGGTTTGTGGAAATATTTTCTTTGATTGCTTTTCGTTTGACAATATTGACTGAAAAAAAGAAAAAAAATCCATCGAGGGAATCTTATGAGAAGAGTTTTTAAGGTTGAAGGATACTAACTTTAGTCCCTATTTGACATTACTGAAAAGATTGGATGGTTTTTAGTATATTGTGATGCTTTATGGATTGTCCTGGTTGTTTTTTGATGTAACATGGGAAAGTTACTATGTATGCTTCGAGGAAATTGAAATTGCATGAAGATTATCATTTGACTCATGACTTGTAGTTCTCGGTGGAAGTTTATGCTTGGAATGTATTCATGGAGTGAAGATGAGCATGTTGAGCATTTAAGGATTATATTTCATATCTTTATGGATCGATATTGTTTGCTCAGTTTAGAACTTGTGAGTTTTTGTTAAGATCTGTCGCATTCCTTGGACATAATGTATTCATATGTATCATACAAAGATCGAGGCAGTTAAGAATTGGCCTAGACCTTTGTCTGCTTCAGATATATGGAGTTTCTTGGGGTTGTCCGGTTACTATAGAAAGTTTGTGGAAATACTTCCTTCTATTGCTTTTCGTTTCACAATATTGACTGAAAAGATGATAAAATTTCCACGGTGGAAATATTATGAGAAGAGTTTCCAAGAGTTTAAGGTTACTTACTTCAGTCCCTATAATATATTGTGATGCTTCATGGATTGTTCATGGTTGTTCTTTGATTTAACATGAGAAAGTTATTGCGTAAGCTTCAAGGAAATTGATGGTGCATGAAAATAATCATCTAACTCATGACTTATAGTTGGCGGTGGTAGTTCTTGCTTGGATGATTTGGAGACATTACCTATATGTTGTTTACGTGGATGTGTTCACCGACCATAAGAGCTTGAAATACCTATTGAATGATTGTGATATGAGTTTCCCTTATCATTTAGATAAAGATAATATAGTTGGGTATGCTCTTGGTTGATTGTTGATGGGTAGGTTTGCTCGTGTTGAGTATAGTAAGAAAGAATTAGTTCATTATGTTTATAGATTTACCCGATTGGGTATCCGTTTGGTTGATTCTAATGAGGGTAGTATGATTTTTTAGAATGGTTTGAAATAGTCTCGTGTTTCAGATGTGAAAGATAAGCAAGATCTTGATCCAATTTTTGTTGATTTGAATAAGTTGAGTTTTGATAAAGCCATGGAGGATTTCTCTTAGGTGGATATGTTGTCCTTTGATACCAAGGTCAATTATGTGTTCTAAATTTCAATTAGTTGAGGAATTTGATTTTGATGGAAGCTCACAATTCTCGATATTCTATTCACCCAAAAGCCACCAAGATGAACTGCGTTTTGTAGGAGGTCTATTAGTGGAATTGGATGAATAAGGATATTTCAAAAATTGTAGCTAATCAACAAGTAAATTTAAGCATCATAAATTGGATGATTTTTCTCAAGATAGTATCATTTCTACATGGAAGTTGAAATATTTCAATATGGACTTATTATAGGTTTACCTTTGAATCTTTGTTAGTTTGAATGGATTTGGCTTAATTTTGACTGAATGATGATGTTAACTCATTTGCTTTCTGTGTAGACTTCATTTTCAAGGAAAGATTATACCAAGATTTATATTCGTAAAATTGTAAGGTTGCATGAAGTGCCTTTATCCATTATTTCAGATCGTGGTACTTAGTTTAAATCTCATTTTTTGAGGTCCTTCCAAAAGGATCTTTGTACTCAAGTGAAGCTTATAATGACTTCCCATCCTAAAATCGATTGAAAAGACGAACATACTATTAAAATTTCGAAATATATGTTGAGAGATTGTGTGGTTGATATCAAGGGTAATCAACGTGATCATTTTACTTTGGTTGAGTTTGATTATAATAGTAGTTATCACTCAAGTATACAAATTTCTCAATTTGAGGCTCTCTATGGTAGGAGGTGTAGGTCTCATATAGGGTTGTTTGAAGTTTGTAAAGTCTCTTTGATAGGGCCCGAGTTAGTGCATAGGCCATGGAAATTTTTTGACTTATTCGAGAATGATTAAAAACAACTCAAAGTTGATAAAAGTCTCATGTCGATGTTATTCAGAAGAGAGCTTGAATTTAAAGCTTGTAATTTGGTTTGCTTAAGAATGTCACCCATGAAAGGTGTGATGAGATTCGAAAAGAAAGGGAATCTTAGTCCCCGTTATGTGGGCCCATATCATATTTTAAGGTGTATTGTCAAGGTTTCTTATGAATTAGAGTTACCTACTAATTTTGAATCAGTACATCCGATATTCCATGTATCTTTGTTAAAAGAGTGTGTTAGAGGACTGACGTCTATAGTTCCATTGAAAAGTTTGGGAGTCAAGAAAAGCCTTTTGTACGAAGAAGTTTCGGTTGGAATTTTGGATTGACAAGTATGGAAGTTAAAAAATAAGGAAGTTGCATCCGTGAAATTTCTTTGGAGGAATTAGTTAGTTGAGGGAGCTACTTGGAAACTGAAGCTGATATGATGTCCAAGTATACAATTCTTTTTCTTCACTCCTACTTTAGCTTATGATATTACTTATTCATGGTTCTTTCTTTCAAATTTATGCATTTTTATCATTTTCATGTTTTATATGCATGTTCATGAAAACTTGTTTTAAAGTTTATGATTTATCTTGGAGTTGATTTCTCCTTGATTATGTGCCGTTGATGTGATTTGCATTCATGTTGGGTTGTTATATATTCCTCCCTACGATATTCAAAGTAGTTTGGATTCAATAAGAAGACAAATGTTCCCAAGGAGAAGATATTGTAACACCTCAAAAATTGGAAGTTGAGATTGGGAAGAAAAGTTTCATAATTTGGCACTGATTCAGTTCGTTTGAGCCCATCTATGGACAGACTGTACAAGGTCCTACGGTCCAAAGAAGGCAGTTGTTGTAAGGGACCAGAAAAATCATGAAATTTTTGGTTTATGCAGAACCTTTGGATTGTCTACAGGACATAATATAGCTCGTAGGAAGGATTCCTAAGAAGAAGTTTCAAATTTTGTGAAAATTTTGGTAATAATTGGGTTTACGGACCGTAGAAAAATTGAAAAATCATTAAAGGGTCTCATATAGGTTTCCTAGGAATTTAGATCCCATTACTCGACCTTATGTTTTACTAGGACAGCGTATAAAAAGTCCTATAGACCGTAGGTCAAAACCGTAAGAGTAGTCTGATAATTTTCAATTACGGTTACTTTGGTCCTTTTATACTCAAGTAAACCTTAAAGTATGTTGTTTTGTCTATATAACTACTACTTATATGATTTTATCTTTTCAACCTAACCTTTTAACTCAAACTAAAAAAAAAATCTCTTAATGGGCTCTTAAATTCACTTTCTAGCTCCAAGGAAGAAGACTAGTGTCACGCCGCAAGGCTACCCTCTAGATTAACACAGGGCCTAGGATCAAAAGTCAACCTATGCTAACCTTGAGTTTGTCATATAACAAGTATACTAAAATATAAATTTGAAAGCCGAAGCATAATTGTAAAGTGAGTCATACCTAAAACAAACTCAAGTGAGAATATAACTGAATGTCAAAGGGGTTAACAATCCAAAACAACTGAATACTGACTCTATGTTTGATGAATTGCTTACACAATTCCCCATTTACTCTAATAATAATAAAATACTTATAATAAGATAACTGAACAAATAGCATAAATATACGTCCTTGAACTGTGAGGATTCACCAGTGAAGTCACCGAGTATGGACTAGAAGTCGAACTAAGAGTGATTTGGACTTTTAAGGTATACCACTTCGAAAATCTAAGACGTATCCTAGATACTAACATAAGTATTATAAGGTTTAGACACTGTTTTAAGTCCTATTCTAATAAATATAAGTAATTTAAGAAGTCTAGAAACCAAAACGTCCAAGAACGTCCATGACATCCGGAAACTAGCTCAATGAGGTACTAGCGTACCTTAGCCTATTTGACTAGCTTTAGTAGAAAAATGATGCAATTGGTGGAAGGGTATATAACATATGTTTGAGTTGATTTGTGATTGAAACGTCTAGGTACGACTCCCCAAGGACCAATCAAGGGACCTTGAGGACGACCCATTCATTTTGGTGTCAAAGACTGCCTGGGTAGTGTGTACCCACGAAGGGAGTCGACGAGGCGTGTATGGATCGACGGGGCGTCGATGCCATACATCAACAAAAACTTAGACATTTTGTCTAATGGTCCATTTGGACCAGTTTCTGAACTTACCTACGAATGTGCAGCACGGAAAGGGGGCAGGTCGTCGACTCACAAACGGACCGTTGGTCGAGGTCTCGTCTATGAGGGCTGAGATTTTCTGCACGTTTTAAGTTAGTTTTAATTAATTAATTGAAGGGTTAGTTAATTAGTGGGGGATTAGGGAGTTATAATTAACTTAGTTAATGCCCTATATAAAGTCCTAGCATAATTAAGACTAATTAAACTCTTATAACTCACAAACCCAAACTCTTTTCCTTCTCTCCTATTTCTCTCTGTAGTGAAGAACTCCATTGAAGATCAAGTTAGGGGAGGGTTTAAGATCTGCAAAGAGTCAAGTTTCACCATTAATCTTTATCAATTAGTAAGGTATGTGAACTAATTCACCTTTGAGACCTCTTTCCTCAAAGGGTTCCATCAAATTGATTTCCAAAGTTGAGTTTTCAAGTGGGTTTCATCCAATCTCGAAAATTGATGTTATGAATTGATTTTTTTATGATTTCTTTGGAATATTATGAACATATTAACATGTATTCCAAATTTAATTATGATATATCTTTATGGGTTGGTCTAGTTTGTAGAAGATGAACTCTACCCCTTAACCCTAGGTTATGATCTTGATTTGAATTGTGTTGTATTGGTTCAAGTGACTTGGTTAATAGTTTAATTAATACTAGATGATGTTTTTATACTAACCGTGAATGAATTAGGGTGATTTATAGTCCTTTTATGCTGTTCTTCAGAAGTGATCTAAGTTACAAAGTATGTTGTAAGTTTGACCTAAGTATCTTGTCTTAAGCTATGATCTAGTATTGAATTATGATGTAGTGATTCTTCTTGCCTTGTTATCATGTTGGTGATTGAATTATAATGATGTTATACCCAATTTTTTTTGAGTTAAGGGTTTATGGTAAGACCTTGATGATGAATTATGAAAGAGACTTGGTAAGTCTTGTGTTCACTGTCCTTTATTTAAAATTATTGTTAATTGTGGTTAAGTCATGATACTGTATTAGAGCATTCCCTATATTAGGATTGATAGGGTGGTATGATGTTGAATTGAAATGTCTTAAATATGATTTGTGAGGTGTTGTATTAAGATGTTAATGGTATAAAGATGGCGAATGATTTACCAATGATTAATAAACGCATTAAAGACATTTCAAAAAGGGACATAACTTAGCACCGAGTGAACTTGACAAAGGGAGGTTATGACTTCCCATATAGGAAGATGCACCCTAATGTTCTACATGTGATGTTTATTCCCCAATAAGGGACACTCATCCAATGGATTCCATGAGAGGAGGCCCCAATTTCCAAGTAGTATGTAGAGGGATTATATCTATCTCTTAGTTCTTGAACTATGATGTCCCCATAGGAAGACTATCTACTGGATCCACCTAGAATACTATGTTTATGTTTGGTTTTACTTTGGCCGGTAGACCACCTTCTTTCGGTGTAAGGTTTTACAACACCAGATTCCACACTTATCTCTTGTGGTCTATGTCGGTTAAAGCAAGTGTTACCTAAACTAAAATGAAGTAATGAAGTACAAACCAACTAGGGTAACTTAAGAGGTTTGACTTAGCTTAATTAGGGGTATGGGACTCTATCTATGGCTTGCTCTAGTTTGGATTGAGGGGAGCCTTAGGAGATTGTTCTTATATATGAATATGCTTATGATAGTATGTGACATGTGTATGATGAACTTGGACATTGTTGATACTATATGATGATTAGTTTCACTTATGAATTTGTGTTGGTCTACATTGTTGAAGTATGATGATATATACTCTTAAATTCTATGCTATGTGAAGTAGGAGGTTGGTCATGATTCTTGTTGGGTTACTTGATTGAGTAAGGTTATGGGGCTTTGCTTGGTCATTGCACTTGTTGACTGATTGGGGTTCATGAGTAATTGTATTGCTTTGTTTCTGTTATAATGAACTTTTATTCATGCTTGTTGCTATTATGACTTGATAATAGAGTTACTTGATTATGAATTCAATTATATGAAATGGATGTTGACTTGACTAGTTTTGAAGTTGTTGGTCTTGTGATGTACATGACTATGAATTAACGAACATGTCCTTTTCGTTGATATGGTCTTGTTAAATGTGCATAAATGATTTTAATGAAAAGTGCATGCTTATTGAAATGCCCCTTTTCTTAGCATGTTTTCATAGTATGTGAGCATATGGGCTCATACTTAGTACAAGTGGTGTACTAACCCCATTTCTTCATTTTCCCCAACATTTTTAGGTTCCGGTCTTTTAAGGTCTTTTTAAGACGACTTTGAAGAAGACTTGGAATTATTGATCATCTAAGTAAGATAGGTCCTCACTTTTCGAGGAAACTGCCCAAAACCAAATCCCAAGTTATGAAGTTGTTTGTAATTAAAAGACTCTTATGTTTATTTCCTTTTCATGTTAGTACTAAAACCTTTAAATGACATATTGTTGGTCTTGTTTCATTTATGTATGGGCTAGTACAAAATTTTATAATACTCTTTTAGATGTTATGAGTGAGGATGATATTTGAGGCTAACGTTTTATCTATTATATATCTATCTATGTGCAATAAAGTAGAAGGATAAGTAATATACCTATACAAAGGGTCTATGTGTACTTGATATATATATACTATGTATATGTAGAGTTCTATGTAAACCTCCAATTAGAAGTAATGAAAAGTTTTAAATTTTCCGCTTAATTTCACCTATGATGTAATGATGAAAGCTAAGAGACTAGTCTTAGTCCTATGAAAAGGAGGCGAAGACGGTTATGTCTAGGGGGTATTCCCGGATGTGACAAACTTGGTAACAGAGTATGAGGTTGAATATATTTAAGTCGATGTCTCTCTCTCAAAGCACGTCTATGTAGGTCCGTATTCATTATTGTGATTCGCGCCACACTTATGAATAAGAATATATGTGATGCTTAGGAAACTTTCACTTTCTTGGAAGTCAAATATCATCCCTTTTTCTAGCGTTCCACTCTAAATGCACTTTACTGCACTAGCCTCTTCCACATTGTGATTATAGGAAATGAATATTCGAAGTAATGCGACACGAGGACTTGAAGAAGCGCTTTCTAATGAGGGAGTTCCTCCCCATGGTGATTAAGTTCCTCATCTTGAGAAAGATGTGAATGATGACCAAGCCCCGGTCAATCCTCCTCCTCCGACGGATAAGGCCATAAAGGCTGCCCATTTCCTAATGGACCAAGTCATTACTATCCAAGCACAATCCACTACTACTCAAACCCAAGCCATGACCGCCCAAGATAATCGGGAGGTTGTACCCCATGCACACCAACAAGTTTATACCATGGCCTCCCATCTAAGGCATTCATTAGGATGAATCCTGCTACTTTATATGGGTCCAAGGTTAAATAAGACCCCCAAAGAGGTCATTGACGAAATCTATAAGATCAGTATGCTATGGGGTTTTCTACTAGTGAGAAGGATGAGTTAGCCACTTATCAACTCAAGGATATGGCTCAAGCATGACACGTCCAATGGAGGGATAATATGCCTTTAACAGGTGGACCCATGACTTGGGAAGTGTTCAAGAAAGCGTTTCTTGATCGATTCTTCCCTAGGGAGAAGAGGGAAGCTAAAGTGGTGGATATCATCAACCTTTGTCAAGTAGGAATGAGTATTCTTGAATAATCCTTGAAATTCACTAACTTGTCAAAATATGTTCCTTCTTTGGTTTCCAATCCTAGGGATGAAATGAGTCTTTTTGTGACAGGGGTGTCAAATGATTCGCAAAAGGAGTGTCATTCGACTACGCTACATGACAACATGAAAATTTCTCGTCTCATGGTTCATTCTCAACATATAGAAGAGGCAAGGTCTAAGAGTAAGAGTAGAGATGCCAAGAAGTCCAAATATTTTGATGGTGGTTCTTCAAAGGGAAGACTTGAGATTCAAGACAAGCCTAGGTTTAATAAGAGGGTTATTAATCAAGTTCCTTCCAAGTTCCCTAAGGCTAGGGATGATAGGGTGTATAACCATAAATCTAAGAAGGGAAGGGATACTAGTTCACCAAACAAGAAGCCTACTTGTTCCAAATGTGGAAAAGGTCATGTAGGGGAATTCTTAGTTGGAAGGGTATTTGCTTTGGTTGTGGCAAGAGTGGACACAAGGTTAGGGATTTCTCTAATGTAAAGATCAAAGACAAGGTTAACCAGTAAAGAAAGTGGTTTCATTTCAAGGAAAAAAAAAAAAAAGGCGGGGGACCCCCCTCCAAAGAAAAATCACTTTTATGCTCTCCTCTCTAAGGGTGAGCAAGAGACTTCTCCCTACGTGGTGACCTTTATGTTGAATGTCTTCTCTATTGATATATATTTCTTACTTGATCCCGGTGCTACCTTATCATTTGTTACTCCTCTAGTAGCTAAAAAGATTGACATTTTGCCCGATATTTTGCATGAACCTTTTATAGTGTCTATCCCGGTGGGTGAGTCTGTTGTTACAAAAAAGGTATATAAAAAATTGTCCTATAATGTTGCCCAATAGTGTTATTATATTGAGCTAGTAGAACTTGATATGCTTGATTTTTTATGTCATTTTGGGTATGGATTGGTTGCATGCTTGCTTTGTCTCTATAGATTGTAGAACAAGGGTGGTGAAATTTAACTTTCCAAATGACCCCATTTTAGAGTTGAAGGGGGGGGGGGGGATTCTTTTCCTAGAGGTCTTGTTATCTCTTGTTTGAAAGCATGAAAAATAATATCTAAAGGGTATCTATACAATATAGTAAGATTCCAAGATTTAGACTCTGAAATTCCCCCCATTGAGTCGGTCCCCATAGTGATGGAATTTCTTGATGTCTTTCATAATGATCTTCCCAGTATACCTCCGGGATGGGAAATTGATTTTTGTATCAGATTGTTACCGAATTTGCCCATTTCAATTCCTCCTTATCGGATGACTCCGGATGAATTTAAAGAGTTGAAGGCTCAACTCAGATATCTACTAGACAAAGGATTCATTAGACATAATATTTATCCGTGGGGTGCTCTGGTTTTGTTTGTCAAGAAGAAGGATGGGTCTCTTATAATGTGCATTTATTACCGCCAACTCAATAAAGTCACTATTAAGAATAGGTATCCTCTCCCTCGGATTGACGACTTCTTTGATCAACTCCAAGGGGAAAGCTAATTTTCTAAGATTGACTTAAGATCGAGGTATCACCAACTTAGGGTGAGAGGTAAGAATATACCAAAGACGAAATTTCAGACTAGATATGGTCACTATGAGTTCTTAGTAATGTCCTTTGATCTTATGAACGCCCCGACGACGTTTATGGGTCTCACGGATAGGGTGTTTTGAAGTTACCTATATTTGTTTTATTGTCTTCATTGACGACATCTTGGTATATTCAAAAAATGAGGGTGATCACATCAACCATTTGATGGTGTGTTGCAGTATTAAGGAAAATCAATTATTTTCTCTAAGTATAGTAAGTGTGAGTTTCGGCTGAGGTCGGTGGCATTCTGGCATTCAGCTCTAGTGAGACAGTTGAGGTGTCCAATGAAAACCGAGCGGTGACCTCTAACTGACATATGAGTTTCTTGGTCTAGCGGGTTATTATCGGAGGTTTTATGGATGGTTTTTTTCAATCTTGCAATCTCCCTTGACTATTTTGACCCAAATGATTAAGATTTGAGTGGTCAGAGGCATTTGAAGAAGACTTCCCCGTATTTGCAAGATAGTCTTACTTCCGCTGCGGTGTTGACATATCGGAAGTACAAAGGTATTCGTTGTGTATTGTGATGACATCCGAGTGGGGTTCGGTGTGCCTTATGAACATGGGAAGTGGTAGCCTGATTAATCCACGACTTAGAGTATTTACCACTAACACCTCCGTGAGTCCATTTGACAACTTACTCCTATATTTTCAAACTGATCTTTAAGCGCGAAGTAAGCCTTTAAACAATATCTTAAGAAATGCAAAGAAAGACTTGAGAAGTTTGGGAGAAGACTTATATTGCTTGGAAGATTTCTTTACAACTTTGTTGGATGATTTACAAATGAGATCCCACCTATTTTTATTACTCCCTAGTGGGCTAAAGTGTAAATAAAAATTACTTACAAGTCCCTAAGTTATTTACACTTTGGTCCCTATTCTAGAAAAGTCTACACTTTCTAGGATCTTCCAAAGGCTTTCTTGAAAAGTATTAATCTTGAAGGTTCTAGAGTTATCCGCAAACTTCTCACAACTCTAGACCCTTTCGCCTCTATCCGGACGCAAAATTTAACTATGATGTGGCGGGAAATGACACTCTCCCCCACCTATTGATGCGACCTATATTCGATCAATGACGTTGCACAACTCCTTCAATTTCTTTTTTATCTCTTCTAACTCGGCCTCACAATCTACCTCCTTACTTGGAGGAATGCGCCTCGACGACTTCTTTGGCATCACGATATTATTCCATCTTAGAAACCTTTTTGTACAAGGTGACAAGGACTTCTTCGTATACCGATTGTGTCCTCGTTTCAAACACTGTGTAATCATTTGCTACACAATGTCGAATTCTCCTCTTAGATTTTCTTGAGCTGCATGGTCGTGGGTATGTCGGGCGACCGTGCCGTGTCTGTCTTTGGTGACTTAACCATGGAACGCATACATGTTCCTCCTTGCTCCATGACTAAGTTGTTGGATGTAAGAATCGATCACCATGGTGGTACGGGCTGGACGAACTCTTGCCCCAAAAATATGTGCGAAAACTATCTAAGAAGAGCCGACATTGAATGTTGTTCTTACCTTGCCACTCGCCTAATGTGATATTTACTCTATGTGTGACTCCACTGACGACAGTTGGTGGTGCATTGACCGTCCTGATTTAGGCGTTACTTGGACTGTAATGAAGCCCCAACTTTGTCGCTACCATCTTGGTCATGATATTGAACTCTGCACCTGTGTCGACCATAGCACGAGCGGATCTTCCATTGATAGTGATGTCGACATACTGCGTGCTACATATTCTAGGATTCTCTGGTTTCTTGGTGATAGCTCCGCATAGTCCTATCAATCCCAACTGTATCGTCTTTGCGCCTTGTTCTTGCTCATGTGCTTCCTTCTCTCTCCTCTCTTGCTGGATAGCACCAAGGCTCTTCAGTTCAGGGCACCTCGCATAACAATGTGACCCACAACATATGTAGCAACCACCTATTTTGGCAACCTCAGTCTTTCTCTTTGCGTCGCCATGACGTACATAATTCTTGCCATCAGAATTATAGGTGTCATGCCTCTTAGTATGTGTCCGCTGCTCCTCGCCTTTGCCATGATCTCCCCCACTATGGTCATGACTACCTCTAATCTCTTCTCCTCTGTATGTATCGGCCTTCTCGTGCCTAAAGTCTGTCAAAGCTTTGGCCTGCATGATGGCTTCATAAATAGTCCTGACCGTTCGGCGTTCCACCTCCATCCTGGCCTAATTTTGCAGCCCATCCATAAAGTGGAACAACATATCTTCATCCCTGAGGTTGGAAATCTAAAGCGTGAGGGTGGTGAACTTCTGCTCATACGCGCGTATACTGCCCGTTTGCTTCAGATCCCTAAACTTGCGCTTTTCCTCATAAATGATGTTATTAGGGAATAAGTCTTTCTTGAAATCATCGCAAAATTTCTCTTAAGTGTTGATGGTACAACACCCCTTCCCTATTTATGACTCGTTATGCCTCCACCATAGCATGGCCATCTATGAAAGATACAACACGACGGTGTTGATCTTACTCTTGTTTCTCTTAACCCTACTGCACTTGAAGTAATTCTCCAAGTGACATAGAAATTTTTCCACCTCTTGAGCGTTAGGGACGACCTTGAATATGGGTGGCTTGGGAGCCTCGACCCTGGACTCGCTATCACAGTCGGGTGATGTAGATCTTCCAACCTCCACGCCTTCTTTGAGTGTTTTCACTTCACCCTTCAGCGTCTCGATCATGGTAAGAACTTCCATAAGCCGACACTCCAAGGAAGTGATGACCTCCTTCATCTCGAACTCGGCCCGCTGGCGACCCTCCTACTCTTTATGGATGTTCTCACTCTCCTCAAGGGTCTTGAACTTGTCGTCGACCACATTCATGCGCCGACCTAATATCTCCATGGACTACCTTACTGTTTTAACCCTTGCGATCCATTCCTCCCCACCATCCAACCTGACTTTAATGGTGCTAGCGGCATTTACGTCTCCTACGTTAGTCATTCCCTTAGTACAAACCTTTACTCTGATACCACGTTTTCACGGACTTAGAGTATTTACTAAAACTCGGTGCGAAACTTGACAACTTACTCATGAATCCTTCATGATCTGGTAAGCTCAAGTAAGACTTTAATACTAAGATGGCTAAGAGAATGCAAAGAAAGTATTGAGAAGTTTGAAGGAAGGCTTATATTACTTGGAAGATTTCTTTACAAGTTTCTTGGATGATTTACAAATGAAAGCCATAAAGTGTAAATAAAAATTACTTACAAGTCCCTAAGTTATTTACACTTTGGTCCCTATTCTACAAAAGTCTACACTTTTTAGGATCTTCCAAAGACTTCCTTGAAAAGTCTTAAGTTATTCTAGAGAATTCTAAGGAATTTTCTAGCCTTCTTGATTAACCTGGAAGGTTCTAGAGTTTTCTGCAAGCTTCTCCACACCTCTAGACCCTTTCTCCCCTATCCGGATGCAAAATTTAACTATGGTGTGGCGGGACATACACTATGCTTCTAGGGAATTTAAGGTGCATGAGAGAAACTATCCAACTCATGACCTTGAGTTAGCGGTTGTGGTATTTTCCATGAAAATATGGAGGAATTACTTGTATGCTGTTCATGTTGATGTGTATACTGACCACAAGAGTCTCCAATATGTGTTTACTCAAACAGAGTATAATATCCGACAAAGAAGGTGGTTATAATTGTTGAAAGATTACGACATGAGCGTTCGCTTTCACTCCAGCAAGGACAATGTTTTTGCGGATACTTTAAGTCGTATGACCATGGGTAGTGTGTCTTATATAGAGGAAACTAAGAAAGACCTAGTGAGAGATGTTCATAGGTTGGCTAGATTGGGTGTGAGGTTGGAAGATTCTCTGATTGGTAGTTTTATGGTTCATCATAAGTTCGAGTCATCCTTTATGGTAGAGGTGAAGTCCAAACAACACCTTGATCAACCATTGATGGAGTTAAAGGAATTGGTTCTTGGTAAGCTTAATGAGGAATTCTCCTTCGGGGGGATGGTGTCTTAAGGTATCAAGAAAGGTTTGTGTGTTCCCCATTATATGGTTCTTGATGACCGGATCCTGAGGAATCCCATGGTCGCATTTTCCATTCATTCGGTCGACAAAAATGTATCTCAACTTAGATGTTTTTGGTGGGAAGTTTTTAAAGGACATAACGGATTTATTGCTAGTTTCCAACTTGCCAACAAGTGAAAAGTCAAACAACAAAAGCCTGTGGCTTACTACAAGATAATCCAGTTCCTTTTGGAAGTTGGAAACATCAATATGGATTTTGTATAGGTTGCCTGGACTCAAAGGAAAATATGACTCTATTGGTGGTTTGTGATTAGGTGACCAAGTCACTCACTTTATTCCCGTCAAGTCTATTTATTCGGAGGAAGATTATGAAAGGTTCATCATAGATAAGATTGTGCGTCTCTATGGTATTCCGTTATCCCTCATATAGGATAGTGGTGCACAATTCAAATCTAGGTTTTGGAGGTGATTCCAAGAAGGGTTGGGTACTAAGGTGAAATTAAGCACCACTTTTCATCCCCAAATGGATGGGCAAGCGGAGCGTATTGTTCAAACCCTTGAAGATATGCTTAGGGAATTGTATTATTGATTTTAAGGGAAATTGGGAAAAGCATTTGCCTTTGATGGAGTTTGCTTTCAATAATCGTTTTCATTCATCCATATCCATGGCTCCTTATGAAGTCTTGCATGGTAGGAAGTGTAGGTATCTGATTGGATGGTTTGAAGTGTCTGGGCCTTCGCTTCTTGGTCCCAATTTTATTTATAAGACTTTGGAGAAAATTCATATCATAAGGAATCGTTTGCAAATGGCCTATAGTCGGAAAAATTCTTATGCCGATCATAGGAGAAGGTATTTAGAGTTTGAAAAAGGTGATAAGGTGTATTTGAAAATTTCGCTTATGAAAGGGGTGGTTAGATTTGGCAAGAAAGGGAAGTTAAGTCCTCGTTATGTGGTTCCATATGAAATCTTGCAAAGGGTTGGTAAGGTTTCATATGAATTGAAACTTCCTAGTGAATTGGCTTCGGTTTATACGGTTCTCCGTGCTTCCATGCTTAAGAAGTGTATCAGTGATCTCGTGTCTATTTCTTCCTATTGAAGTTCTTGGTTTGAAGGATAACCTCTCTTATGAGGAAGTGATGGTCCAAATCCTTGATAGGCAAGTAAAGAAATTGAGAAATAAAGAGGTGGCTTCCATGAAGGTGCTATGGAAAAATCACACCTAAAAGGTTTGAGGGTGCAACATGGGAGGGCCGAGGCCGACATGAAGGCCCCCTCACCCTCCCTATTTTGATCAACTAGGTTAGTTGTTTTGCTAATATGAACACAATGACTAGAAGTTTGAAGTTTCTTGATTTTAGTGAATTTTCGGCCAAAGTGCATTTTTGGATGTTTATAGTGCTTACTTGAAAATGAACTAATTTTGAATTGTTGCTTGTTTTTGAGTTACGTGTGCCTTTGATAGGGTGAATTTTTTATGAAATTATATGTAGCACTTTGGTATTTGCACATTGCCATAATTGGCTCCATAAATCTATTTTGAGCTCCTTGTTGTTGTGAGAATGATATGCCTCAGAAGTGTAATGTTTGAGCCTTATTTGTGGTATGAAGTTAAATGATTGCCTCTTTGTACGTGCTATTGTAGATGTTGTTATCTATGTTGTTTGGTTGGGGGGCTACAGTCTGAGTCTATTCCTTCCTTCAAATGATTTTTAGTGTCCTTTGGGGACAAATATTCCTGGAGGGGGGATAATGTAACACTTCAAAAATCTATTTAACTAGCTTTTAGAAGTCGAAAATTGATGAAAAATTATGGAAAGGTGTCTAAACATGTGTTTCAGTTAATTCATGGTTGAAACATTCTGGTACGACTCCCCAAGGACCAACCAAGGTCCCTTGAAGAGGACACTTTCATTTTATGGTCAAAGAATGCCTGGGCAGTGTGCACCCACGAAGGGAACCGACGAGGCGTGTGTAGATTGATGGGGCGTCGATGCCATCCGTCGACCACAATTATCCATTTTGTCTAATGGTCCATTCAGACCAGTATCTGAACTTACCTACGGATGTGTAGACGGATGTGTAGGGGGGGCCAGGTCGTACACTCACAGATGAACCGTTGGTCGAGGTCTCGTCTGTGAGGGCTGAGATTTTCTGTACATTTTAAGTTAGTTCCAATTAATTAATTAAAGGGTTAGTTAATTCGTTGGGGTATTAGGGAGGTCTAATTAACTTAGTTAACACTCTATATAAAGTCCTAACCTAATTAATAGTAACTAAACTCTCATAACTCACAAACCCAAACTTTCTTCCTCCTGTCTTCTTTTTCTCTCTGGTGAAGAAGTACATTGAATACCAAGCCAGGGAAGGGTGTAAGGGCTGAAAAGAGTAAAGTTTCACCATCATTATTCATCAATTACTAAGGTATGTGATCTAATTCAGCTTTGATACCTCTTTTCTCGAAGGGTTCCACCAAATTGATTTCCAAAGTTGAGTTTTCAAGTGGGTTTCATCCAATCTGGAAAATTGATGTTAAGAATAGATTTATTTATGATTTCTTTTGGATATATGACTAGATTAACATGTATTGTAAATTAGTTATGACATATCTTGATGGTTTGGTCTAGTTTGTCGAAGATGGTCTGTACCCCGTAACATTAGGTTATGATCTTGATATGAATTATGTTGTATTTGTCCAACTGAATTTGTTATTAGTTGATTTACTACTAGATGATGTTGTTATACTAATCACGAATAAATGAGGGTTATTTATAGTCCTTTCATTCTAGTTCTTCAGAAGTGATCTAAGTTTTAAAGTAATGGTTGTAGTTTGAGACTTAGTATCTCTCTAAGATTGATCTAGTATTGGAATTGTGATGTATGTGATTCTTCTAGCTTGTTTTTTTTTTTTTTTTTTTTTTTTTTTTTTTTTTTTTTATCATTTTGGTCATTGAAATATGATGATGTTATACACTAATTAGGTTTAATTAAGAGTTTACGGTAAGACCTTTATGTTGAATATGAATGAGACTTAGTAAGTCTTGTGATCCCTATCATTTAATTCAAATTATGGTTAATTCTGATTAAGTTATGATGTTGTTTTAGATCATGCCTTGTATGGTATGATGTTGAATTGAAATGTCTTAACTATGATTTGTGAGGTGTTGTCTTAAGATGTGAATGACATAAGAATGGTGAATGATTTACCAATGTGCCTTATTATGAAGTGGTGTGTAAATATGCTAACCTCACTTATATGAATTGTAATGAAAGTATTATGCTCATGCAATTCTTATTGAGCTATGATGATGATGAATATTAAAGTGTTATACCCTATGATCTACAATAAGCTATGATGATTAATAAAGGTATTAAAGACATTTCAAAAAGGGACTTAGCTTAGCATCGAGTGAACTTGGCAAAGGGAGGTGATAACTTCCCATTGAGGAAGATTCACCCTATAGTTCTTCATGTGATGTTGACTCCCCTATGAGGGACACTCATCCAATGGATTCCCATGAGAGGAGGACCTAATTTCCATGTGGTATGTAGAGGAATTATACCTCTCTCTTAGTTTTTTTAACTATGTTGCCTTCATAGGAAGACTAGCTAGTTGATCCACCTAGAAAGCTACATTTACGTTTGGTTTTACTTTGTCCGGTAAACCATCTTCCTTCGGTGTAAGGTTTTACTGATTCCACCCTTAGATTTTGTGGTCTATGTCGGTTAAGGCAAGTGTTCCCTAAACTAAAATGAAGTAATGAAGTATAAACCAACTAGGGTAACTTAAGAGGTTTGACTAAGCTTAGGTAGGGTATGGGACTCTACCTATGCCTTTGTAACATTCAAGAAAACGTTCTTGTCTAGTGAAGAGCCTATTAGGTTTTAACAATATGTATTGGGATACATAGGCATCCCAATGCCTAATATTGATTAACATTGGCAGGTTTAGAGAATATTGCTTAAGGGTGTTAGCCAATTCTTGTATTTAAAAATTAACTTAAATACTCTTTGATGTTTATGACATTTCCTTGGTGTAATTAAAATCACGTGAGGTTCATACCCAAGCCATGCTTGTTTATGAATTGTACTGGCAAGAGAACCTTAACTAAAAGCTTGAATTCTTAGCACCATTAGGTACGAGGCATCCATGTCAAGCCTAGGTACATAGCACATGATCTTTAAAATGATCATGTTGAGTACGTAGTGCCCAGGATTAGTTAGGTCTTTGGGAGCAAAAAGAATGTCACAACACATGTACAAGCAAATGTGCTAATCGGCCAAGCGACAAGCCAACCAAATTCGGTTAGGGCGGTTGGGGGCAGGTGCGCACACGACTCAAGCCATGTGGGACCTAGATTCCTAACAAACTATAGGCTCTAAATAACTTACCTAACTATATAACTAACCTAGGACTAATCGAAATTAACTAACTAGTGCACTTTACAACTTAAGACCTAACCGGGTGACACAGCCTAGTAACCAACTCAAGAAACATCCTAGTACCTAACCTAGGATGGTCCAAAGGGGTTGATTATGGTCCTAATTACTTAAGGGTAATTTAGTAATTACCCTAAGTCACTTAATTAATTAAATTAGCAACTTAATTACTTAATTTAGAATCATGGTCTTATCTGAAACCCTTAGAAAATTTCCAGATTTGGCTAAGCCAAATGTTCTCCTATTTTTAGTCAATTTAAGACGGGCGCTTTGGTAATTAGCTAATTGATTTATTTAATTAACTTAATTAGTCTAAGTTGAATTAGTCAATATCAGTTCCTAAGACTAGAATCACGTTCAATTACTACAAAACTCACGATTGAAAACAGTAAGAAAAAACGCAAGAAAAATTTGTCTTATGCCAACAATATTGACAAGAAAAATTTGGCTCATGCAAATAAATTGGCCAACAATATTCTAGATTACCATAATATGTAAAATTTTGGCCTATGACAATAAATTGGCCAACAATATTCTAGATTATCATAATATGTGAAAGTTTGGCTTATGCAAATAAATTGGCGTACAATGTTATTTCCCCAAAAAAATGATATAAAAAATTGGCTAATGACTAAATTATACCAAATTAATCATGACTAATGTAACTCAATGAAGTCATAACCAAGAGTAATGTCAATCATTGGGAAAAGTCCCAACATACCCTATCCAAATGAACTATGAACATAGTAGTACATGAATAAGTTTATAACTTTCATAAAGAATCGTATAAGGCTACAAAATTACATTGAGCAAGATAAAATGAGTAATGAAATAATTAAAAGCTTATGAGTTATGAAATTGACATATAATGGAGTGTTAAAAGAAGTGATACAAGTCTCACTTGAACCTAAACGTTAATGCTAAAGATACTCACATAAGAAGGTGTTAGAATTCGTGAAACAATTCTCACTCAACCAACAACCATAAGGATAATTAAGACTAAGTTCACATTCGCATGTAACGAAAGGGTGACAAGATCCCTGTGGATAATGTTAAAGAACTCCACATAAGAGGGTGTTAGGAATCTTGAGACAAGTCTCATTAACACCATAATGACAATGTAAGGTTTATGTTCTCATTCATCAAGCAAAGAAAGGGACGACAATTCATCCATTTAGTTAAGCATACCTCATATTAGATACAAGCTTCCATAATGTATGAGTCAACTCTAAAAGTTAAAAAAATATAAGAAATTGAACAAATCACTGATAGACTAGAAATGAGCTTGTGCAAGCACATATAAGCCTCATGGGATGAGGCTACCACCAAGGTGCATAAATAATCTCCAAAATCTCCTAGTCTTTGAACTAAGTTGCAAGCATAGGAACTAGCCAGTGGATTCCACCTAAGAGTGCTAGGTAGTATTCAGTATCACTTTTGCAGATTAACCACCCCTTTTCAATGTGGGGCAGACACTAGATTTCATGTTTAGCTCACATATCTATGTCGATTAATGCTAAAAGAAAGTATTCGATTTCACATTAGTCGTGAACCACCTTTTCTCGGTGTTGGTAGACACTAGACTTTTAACATTAGCCGGGAACCACCCCTTTTCAGTGTCGGGCAGACACTGGATTTCATGTTAACTCACATGATCTAGGTTCACTTTGATCGGTGAACCACCCATTTTCGGTGTGGGCAAGAGACTGGATTTTATGTTAGCTCGCATGATCTTAATGCTAAAGATTTCTTTAAGAAAGTAAGAAAAAAAGAAGAAGAAATGTAAGTTCAAAGTGAACTAAGAAATCAAGAGTTTAAAGTATATGCTCCAGTATCTTCAAATTATGCAAATGATCAAATAATGGGCATAGCCAATAAAGAGAACAATACATAATGACTCCATCTTTTGGAGTGTGAATATATACCCCCATCATCTTTATATTATGAAAATTATTAAATAATGGTCATAGGCAATAAATATTGGCTTATAAATATTTCATTCCTAATTTAACAAGAATGAAAAGAATAACTTGTGGTAAGGTTAGTCAAATCTTTTCCTTATTATTTTGGATTACTTAATCGATTCATTGTAGGTATGGGACTAAAATAAATCATTGAACTTGTAAGTAAAACATAGGATCAAAGAAGATCATTGAATGACAAAACAACAAGAAGAAAAAGACAGAAAAATAAACTAAGGCATGGGAGAAGGAGCTCTCGGCCTAAGGGAGCAAAATTATTAATTTTTGTTCGAGTTTTTCTAAAATTATGTTGATGATTCCAAGGTGTTGTGTTCATATATAAAATGATTTATGTGCTTTAAATGCATGAATATAAGTCCTATTCGTAGCATGATTCATAAATAACGAAATAGGGAAGTAAAGTGACTTGGCTTTCCAAAAATGGAATGTTGCTATAGCAAGAGCTTTCCATGATCATGCATAGTCATTATGTGTTTATGTTTATACACCCATACTTAGTACAAGTGTGTACTAACTCCTATATTGTTACTATTTTTATAGGTGTAGGTTCTTGAAGAAGATCGAAGATACGTTGAAGCGATTAGGAGTATCTCCAGACCTTTGGCAGGTTCTCAAGAGTTCGAGGATGCTACGTTTATTATTTTAGCTTCAGTACATTAGACATAGCTAGTGGATGTTGTGCCTAACATTCCTTTCAAACAATTGTTCTAAGCTTTTGTGTTAAGTCCGTTTGGCTAACTATCATTATATTATGAATTCTTTCATTTCAATTATTTAATCTAATATAGATGGTTGCTTTGTTTGAGATATATAATATATCACTCTTATGCAGAAATTTTATGAAGTCTAAGTACACTTCATTAAGTTTAAAAGTTTTAAATTTCTGCACATTTAACTGTATGATTGTGATGAAAACTAAAGCTTGTCTGCGACCTCTGAGAGGTTAATGACGCCGATCTCATATGGGGTCTAGATTCCGGGTGTGATAAACTTGGTATAAGAGCGTGAGGTTAAATTATCTAGGAACTAAGGCTCAAAACAACCACGTTGCATAGTTTCTAGTTTATGGTTGTGAAGTGCACCACAATCATGACGTAGAGACTAAGTGATGTTAAGAATCTTTCCTTCTTCTACTCTTTATTGTGCCGTGTAGAGCTTTGATATTTTGTGTCATTCTAGCATGACTTCCTTCTTGTGTGTACGTATAGAAAAATGAACACAAGAAGAAACATAGGCATGAGAGTATGAGAAGCAGCTGTTGGGGGAAACCAAGCTCCTCCTCAAGCCTCAGCTGCTAGAGTGCAAGTGCATGTCAACCTAGCTGCGTTGACGGACGGACAAGTTAGAGCAGCACTGGTTCAGATGGCCCAAGCAATCAATGCTCAGGAATAGACTATCACAGCCTAGACCACTAGAGAGGGGGCTCCCACGAGAATCCACATGCTAGCAACATGGCTAGCAGACTGAGAGATTTCACTAGGATGTTGAGATGGCCGAGTTGGTCTAAGGCGCCAAATTAAGGTTCTATGCTTCGAAAAGTAGAGGAGCAGGGAAAGTCGCTGATGTGGTCACTAATACCTTGCATGTCTTTTCTTTTTCTGTGTATGCATTTTTTTTTTTTTTTTAAAAAAGATCCAGGTCCACCTTGTTCCTTTTGTTTTTTTGTTCACTACTCCTTTATGTAGCTAGCACATTTACTTGCTCTTGAGATCTTGCATGAAACTTTCTAGTTTTAGGTACTCCGCCTAGAGACACATGAGCTGAAAGGGTAAATATGAGATTTCCCAATAACTATCTTGATAGAGTTTACTTATGCTGACCTAATATAATCAACCATTTTTGACTTTGATATAATTTTGGGTATGGATTGACTCCATTAGGGTTATGCTACCATAGACTGTTGAAACAGGGTAGTAAGATTTCAGTTCCTTTATGAGTTAGAGCTAGAATGGGAAGGGCGTATTCAAATCCAACAAGCCAAATAGTTTCCCATCTTAAAGACAATAAGATGTTATCTAAAGGATATTTCTACCCCTTAGTCAGAGTCGATGACTTAGAACATGAAGTTCCTTCCATAGACTCTGTGTCCATAGTGAATGAGTTTCAAGATGTGTCATGATCTCAAGGACAACTATTGGTGGGAAGGTATGAAGTGAGATAATTCTAAATTTGTGTAGGAGTGCCCAAATTTCCAATAAGTTAAGGCCGAACACCTTAAGCCTGGAGGTCTTACCTAGTCGATTGAGATCCTGTTACCCTCACTTGTTAAGTTCTTGAGGTAGATATACTCTTCCTAAGTTTGGTTTTATTTATGAAACTCTAAATTTTAATGCATGAGTAGATTTTGGTGTTTTAAGTCCATAACTGTGTGTTTTATACTTGAACTATATGAGTTCATGCTTGCATTCATGTTGTTGTTTTGTATAGCATTGACATGATTTTTGTTTTGCATGAGTTGTGATGTGCATTGAGTTAAAGTAAGATTGAGAAGGAAGTTCCTCAACCTCATAAATGAAGGTTCAGATAAGATTTGAGTGATGTGCATCATCTAGAGTAAGTTGTGAATCAGATATTGACAAAGAGTAAAGTGTCAAGTATGTAGATGTGTTTTTTCGAAAATAACCTCTTTTATTCAAAATGATCTGTAGTGTCATTCAGGGACGAATGTTCCTAAGGGTGGGGGATAATATAACATTCCAGAAAAGATTCTTGTCTAGTGAAAAGCCAATTAGGTTTAATAATTTGGATTGGGATACATAGGCATCCCAATGCCCAATATTGAGTAATATTGGGCATGTTAGAGAATATTGGCTTAAGGGTGTTAGCCAATTTCTATGTATTAACAAGTAACTTAAAATACACTTTAATGTTTAGCCAATTTCTATGTATTAAATACACCTTGAAGTTCAATTTTTCCAATCCAAGCTTGTTTAGGAATTTTACCTGCAATGAAGACCTTGAGCTAAAAGATTGAATTCTTAGCACATTAGGTACGAGACATCCAAGTGTCAAGCCTAGGTACCATAGGACATGATCATTTAAAATGATCATGTAGAGTAAGCAGTGCCCAAGGATATACTGAGGATTCTTGGGACAACAAGAAATGAGCAGCAACACATGTGCTTGCATATGTGCTAATCGGCCAAGGGACAAGCCCAACCGAATTCGGTCAGGGCAGTTGGGGGACAGGCGCGCGCACAACTCAAGACATGTGGGGCCTAGCTTCCTAACAAACTCTAGGCTCTAACTAAATTACCAAACTATCTAACTAACATAGGACAATCTAAAGTAACTAACTAGTGCACCCGACAACCTAAGACCTAACTGGGTTACACTAGCCTAGTAACTAACTCAAAAAACATCTAGTACCTAACCTAGGATGGTCCAAAGGGGTTGATTATGGTTCTAATTACTTAGGGGTACTTTATCAATTAACCTAAGTCACTTAATTAATTAAATTAGCAACTTAATTAAGTAATTACAAATCATGGTCTTAGCCAAAACCCTTAGAAAATTTCTAGATTTGGCTAAGTTAAATGTTCTCATATTTTTAGTCAATTTAGCAGGGGCATTTTGGTAATTAGCTAATTAATTTATTTAATTAACTTAATTAGCCTAAGTTGAATTATTCAACAGTTCCGAAGACTTAGAATCACGTTCAATCACTAGAAACTCACAATTAAAAAACAGTAAGCAAAACGCAAGAAAAAAAGAAAATACTCTTGAGTTCTCTTAGGTGATTTCAAGGCTATTCTTCAAGATTTTTCGTGCAAAGTTCAAGGCGATCTTCGTAGATTTTATTCTACAGTAAGGTATGGGTTTTCTCTCTTCGTTTCCTTTCCCAAGAGGCTTTTCAAACATTTTTGAATTCAAGAAATCAAAACTAAAGTTGTTCACAATGAAAGTTTTGAATGTTCATCTCCCTAGTTCTCCCTATTTCCGATTCTAGTAGCATGTATAATGCAAAATATCGAGCATGTTGTTGGTATGTGGTGCTAAATGATCATTATTTGTAGATTTCTATGATTTAATAATGTCGAATGAGACCTATAGGTTAGATCCATGATTAATTCCCTATTCTGTTTGAGAAGATGAAATTGTTATAAGTCGTTTATGAAATTTAGTCTACTGTTGAAAAGGGATGAATGTTTTGATTTTACTCTTTGTGTAGATATGTTGTGAGTATTTGGAATGCAATGTTTCCAAGAATAAAAAAGATGTGAATAAAAGCTAATTAATGAATCTTCCATGCCAAATTAACTTTATAGCATGGTCAATTTAACACTGAATTGTTCTTATAAGATAATTAAATGTTAAAAGTTTGCTTGCTTAAAATGAAGGTTTAGATTACCATAATATGTGAAAGTTTAGATCATGCCAAATAAATTGGCTAACAATATTTTAGATTACCATAATATGTGAAAGTTTGGCTTATGCTAATAAATTGGCCAGCAATATTGTTGAATACCATAATATGTGAAAAATTGGCTTATGCCAATGAATTGGCTTCCGATGTTATATCCAAAAAATGATATATAAAAAAGCGCAATCTCTTTCTTTTTTTTTCATTCTTTTTTTCTTTTCGTTATGGTAATGCAATGAAAGAGGTCGGAAATCTTGTTGTTTCTGATGATGAAAAGAATTGGCTAATGACTAAGTTATATCAAATTAAGCATGACCAATGTAACTCAATGAATTCATAACCAAGGGCATTCCAATCATTAGGACAGTCCCACTACCCTATCAATGAACTATGAATATAGTAGTAATGAATAATTTATAACTTTCATAAAGAATGGTATAAGATACCATTACATTTTGGGACAAAGCAATAGAAGGTGAGTATGACATAACTAAAAGCTTATGAAGTTATGAATTGACATAGACTGGGGGTTAAAGAAGTGAGACAAGTCTCACTTTCACCTAAAATGTTAATGCTACAGATAACTACATAAGAGGGTGTTAGAATTCGTTGAGGACAGTCTCCACTCAGACCATAATGATAATGTAGACTTAAGTTCCCATTCACAGTAAAGAAGGGGTGACAATCATCTCCATTGAGCTAATGATAAATATACTTACAATAAGAGGTGTTAGAAATTGTGAGACAAGTCTCATTAACACCAAGATGATAATGTAAGGTTAAAGTTCACATTAATTAGGTAAAGAAATGTATGAGAAGTAATCCATTAAGTTAAGCATACCTCATTAGATACAAGCTTTAATAATGTACGAGTCAACTCTAAAATATTAAAAAATATAAGAAATTGAGCAAAGCACCGATAGACTAGCAATGAGCTCGTGCAAGAACATATAAGCCTCATGAGATGAGGCTACAACCAAGGTGGATAAGTAGTCTCCAAAATATCCTAGTCTTTGAACTATGTTGTCAGCATAGGAACAAGTCAGTGGATTCCACCTAAGATAGCTAGGTAGTACTCGGTTTAACTTTGGAAGGTGAACAACCCCTTTTCAGTGTGGGGTAGACACTGGATTTCATGTTTAGATCACATGATCTATGTCGGTTAATACTCAAAGAAAGTATTCGATCTCACTTTAGTCGAACCATCTTTTTTTGGTGTGGGGAAGACACTGGACTTGGTTTCACTTTAGCCGAAGAACTACCCCTTTTCAGTGTGGGGCTGACACTGGATTTCATGTTAACTCACATGATCTAGGTTCACTTTGATTGGTGAACCAACCATTTTTTGTTTGGGGAAGACACTGTATTTCATGTTAGCTCATATGATCTTAATGATAAAGATTTCTTTAAGAAAGTAAGAAAGAAAGAAGACAAAACGTAAGTCAAGTGAACTACGAAGCCGAGCTTCCAGTATATCAAAGCATGACATGAATGGTTGATATCTAATGAAGTTTAAAAACATTTATTGGGTTATGCCAATAAAGATATATGCTCCAGTATCTTTACATTGTGCAAATGATCAAATAATGAGCATAGCCAACAAAACATAATGACTCAATCGTTTGGAGTGTGAATATATTCCCCAACATCTTTATAATTATGCAAATAATCAAATAAGGGCATAGCCAATAAAGATTGGCTTATAAAGACTTCATGCCCAATTTAACAAGAATGAAAGGAATAACTAGTGGTAAGGTTAGTCAAATATTTTCCTTAGTCTTTTGGATTACTTACTCGATTCATTGTAGGTATGGGACTACAATGAATCATTGCACTTATAACTGAAATATAGTATCAAAGGATATCATTGAAATACACAACAACAAGAATAAAAAGACTGAAAAATAAACTATAAGGCATGGGAGAAGGAGCTCTCGGCCTAAGGGAGCAAAATTATTAATTTTTGTTCGAGTTCTTCTAAAATTATGTTCATGATTCCAAGGTCTTGTGTTCACATAGAAAATGAGTTGTGTACTTTAAATGAATGAAAATATGTCATATTCATGGAATGATTCATAAATACTGAATTAGGAAAGTAAAGTGACTTTGCTTTCCAGAAATGGCATGTTGCTATAGGAAGAGCTTTCCTTGATCATGCATAGTCCTTATATGTTTATGTGAATACACCCATACTTAGTACAAGTTTATACTAATCCCTATAATATTACTATTTTTATAGGTGCAGGTTCTTGAAGTAGATTGAAGATACGTTGAAGCGGTTCAGACTAGTATCTCCAGACCTTTGGTAGGTCCTCTTGAGTTCGAGGATGCTATGTTTATTATTCTATGTTTAATACATTAGGCATAGCTAGTGGATGTTTTCCCTAGCATTTCCTTTCAAACATTTGTTCTAAGCTTTTTTATTAAGGTCGTTTGGCAAACTATTATTATATTATGGATTCTTTCATTTTAATTGTTTAATCTATTATCGATGGTTGGTTAGTTTGATCTATGTAGTATATTACTCTTATGTAGAAATTATATGAAGTCTAAGTACACTTCATTAAGTTTAAAAGTTTTAAATTTTCTATAAAATTAAATGTATGATTGTGATGAAAGCTAGGAAGAGGCTTGTGTGCGACCTTTGAGAGGTTAACGATGCCGGTCTCATTTGGGGTCTAGATTCCGAGTGTGACACCCTTACACTAGTTTTGTATGAGGGGATACTTAGAAGCTTGTTCTTATGTAAGAATATTCTTAGGATATTATCTGTTATGTATATGATGAACTTGCACATTGTTGATATTATATGGTGATTAATTTCACTTATGACTATGTGTTGGTCTATGTTTTTGAAGTTTGATATATGTACTCTTAAATGCTATGATATGTAAAGTAGGAGGTTGGTCATGATTCTTGTTAGGTTACTTAATCAAGTAAGGTTATGGGGATTTGCTTGTTCATTGCACTTGTTGACTAGATAGGAGTTTATAGGTAATTGTCTTGTAGTAGTTATGTTATAATGAACTTTTATTCATGCTTGTTGTTATTATTACTTGATGATAGAGTTAATTTATTATGTATTCAATTATATGATATGCATATTGACTTGACTAGTTTTGATGTTGTTGGTCTTGTGATGTACATGCCTATGACTTAATGAACATGTCCTATTGGTTGATATGATCTTGTTGAATGTGCATAAAGGATTTTATGAAAAGTGCATACTTATTGAAATGTCCCTTTTCTTAACATGTTTTCATAGTATGTGTGCATATGGTCTCATACTTAGTACAAGTGGTGTACTAACCCCATTTCTTCCTTTTCCCCAACACTTTTAAGTTTCGGTCGTTGAAGGGATTTTGGAGATGACTTTTAAAAAGACTTGGAATTCTTGATCATCCAAGTTGGGTAGGTCCTCAGTTTTTGAGGGAAATTCCAATATCAAGCTATGAAGTTGTTTTAGTATTAAGACTCTTACATTTCTTTCCTTTCATTTGTGTACTAAACATTTGTATGACATATATGTGGTTTTGTTTCATTAATGTATGGTCTAGGCCGAATTTGATATACTTATGTTAGATGGTTATGAGATGAGACAACTATTTTGAGACTATGTTATCTTCTATATATCTATGTGCAATAAAAGTAGTAGACTAAGTAATCTTCCTATACGAAGGGTCTTTGTAAACTCGATATATATATGCTATGTGTATGTAGAGGTCTATGTAAACCTCCAATTAGAATTAACGAAAAGTTATAAATTTTCCGCTAAATTTGACCTATGAATGTAATGATGAAATCTAAGACGCTAGTCTTAGTCCTCTGAAGAGGACGACAACACCGGTTACGTCTAAAGGGTATTCTCAGATTTGACATAGGGGTACGTTGGACCCTAGTCTAACTCGGTGCTAAGTCTACTCCCAATTGAATATGTATATAGCTAAAATGCAACTAAAATATTGAGTTGTTCAAAATGTTGACACTCTATCTGAAAATGCAACATAAATATACTGAAAGATATGACCTTTGAGTTCTAAAAGATGATTTTCTGATTGATCTGCCTAGCAAGTATAATTCCTTCGTACTGATAATTAATAGAAGCTAGTGTTCTAAAGCATTTACATGGAACTATGCAAATTTCCCAAGGAACATGTTATTTATAATCATGGAACAATAGCAGCTTAAGTCACAATGAATCTCCATGATTTTTGAAACCTTTTGTCTAAACAAATTTATGAGAAATTGAAAAACTTACTGAATTCTAGCGACTCACTGGGTGAAATGAACTCACTAGTGAAATTCCACAAAGGTAGTGATGAAAATTACAGAGAAATTATTTGGATTTATGGGTTGAATTTAAAGAGCACCTCTGTTTGTTCTTAGGAAGACTATCACCTCTTTCTAAGTTTGATGATTTTACGAGAATGAGAGTTTTGGGTAGTTTTTTTACTAGATTATTAGTCTTAGACTTGGTATAAAAGTGTAGTTTATGATTGAATGACTTAGTTTAAGATTAAACAACGTCGTTTAGGTAACTAATGCATAGGAAAAAAGACCGAAAAACCCTGACTTAAAGATGATAAAGTGAAATTCACACGGGGCGTAACCACTGTCTAAGGCATGATTTCCCATCAAGTGGGTCTTCATGCGGGTTTGCCCGATGGGGCTTAACTAATATTAGCATAAATTTTCTTCCGATCTTGGAATAAGGAAAACGCAATGGCATTGGATTGAGGATTCCAAGATATTTAGTTAGATAGATCATGTTCCACCTAATTCATTTTTTGTTGAATGATATTATCATGTGAAGTTGAGTCAAACCTCATAGTATAACAAGCCTCTTTTACTAGCCATTTCATGTCTTATGTGAAGCTTCACAGGCCATTTTGGTGACTGTGGTTCTTCACAGTGTCGTGGGGGTTTGTGTGTTACTTTCATAGGCCACTCCACGGCCCGTGTGAAGTTCTACAAATCGTCTAGTGGTGTGTGATCCTTCATAGTGGCTTAGGTGGTCTTGTGTCTATTTCATTGGCCATTACATGACCCATCTGAGGTTCCATGGGCCGTCTAATGTTTTGTGGTTTGTCACCTTTTCCTGGGTGTATATACATGAGTAGGGTGATGGGTCGTGGTCCTCCTCACTGCCTGTGGGACCCCTATATGGTTTACCCTTCTTTCTTGTTCAATGTTTATTCTAATTTTTAGGTGTTACAATATATTCCTCTTGGAATCATTTATCCTCGAACGAAGTCCAAACAAGCTAAGTTTAGAGAAAAGAACTGCAATCTACTGATTGTTAGAAACTAATATCAAATTAAACTAAGTCCTATGAACATGTAAAATATGTTGAAATGCAATGATAATTAAGGGAACGGGATAATGAGACTGCATTTAAACAAGAACAATTGAAATGCTAGATAGTAACTAGTACCTTATGTTGAAAGTGAATCAGAAGGAAAGAGGTGGGGATACTTAGCTATCTTGGTTGCTTTTGCTTCCCAAATAGCTCATTCTATGGACTAATGCCTCCAAAAAAATTTACTAAAGCGACTTCCTTATTTCTTAACCTACAAACCTGGTGGTCAATGATTTCAATTGGAATCAATTCATAGGTGAGACTATCCTTCACAACTACACTCTCTAAAGGTAATTAATATCGATGCCAGATCGCCTTATACTTGTTTAACAAGGAAATGTGAAAGACTTGATGAACTGCTGCTAGTTCTACTGGAAAATATAACTCATAAGCTACATTGCCAATCCTTTTCAGAATTCTATAAAGACATACATATGTGGGAATGAGCTTCCCTTTTTTTTCAAAACTCGTCACCCTTATCATTGGTGACACTTTCAGGAAAATCTTATCATTGAATTCAAACACTAAGTCCCCTCTCCTTATATTTCCATATGACTTCTAATGACTATGAGTTATCTTTTGTCGACTCTCATGAGGTGACCTTTCTCCATAGCCCCATGAACCGAATCTAGCCTAATAAAGGTTTATTACCTAATTTAACCAACCAATTGGAGACCTGCATCTACTCCCATTTAGTGCCTCATACAGGGCTATCTGAATGCTAGACGGAAGTTATTATTCTAGGCGAACTCTACGGGAGACTTTGATCATTCCAATTACACTTTAAATTGATCCCATAAGGTCTCAACATGTACTCTAAGGTTTGAATGAAATTCTGTACATCCATTTCCAAATGAAGTGCTATACTGATATTAACCTGAGTGACAAGACCTTTCTGAAATGATTTCCATAAATGCGATGTAAATTGGGATGTCTATCTGGGATGATAGACAGGAGAACCCCATGCAACCTTCTATGTCTTTATTGCAGAGTTTGTCATAGTGTTCGTTGAAATAGTATTCTTGACAATCTAGGAGTGAGCTAACTTAGTGATCTGTCCATCATAACCCAAAATAGAGTCATGTTGCTACGACTACTCGGTTAAACCGTAATGAAGTCGATGTGTATCACTTCGCACTTCCATGTAGGAATGTTAATCTCTCGAATGACACCTCCTGATTTATGATATTTTACTTTATCTTGTTTATAGTTAGGTCACCCAAAAAATTTGTGATGTGTCTCTTCATATTGTTCTACAAAAATACTTCTCGTAGAGCACGATATATCTTAGTGGAACCTGGACGAAAAGAATATCTGGATTTATGGGCTTCTCTAAGGATCTACTTCGTCAACTCACCCACAATAGGAACACATAATCGACCCTAGTAACGAAGCACACCATCTCCCCCTCGAGAGAAAACCTCTACTCCGTGTTGATGGGAATACACGTAATATATGATCACTATCATGTTTTTGCTTAACCTCCGTTACCAATGAAGCTTCTCATCCATTATAAACTATCACACCACAATATGACGTCTCCATAACGGAAACTTCTAAGTGAGCAAGCCGATGAATTTTTTGGCTAATTCTTTGTCTTCCTCAATATGTGCTACAATACCCATGGATAGTATACTGAGGGCGTTAATTACAACATTGTCCTTAACCGGGTTGTATAGAACATTCATGTCATATTCTTTGAGGAAATCAAGTCATCAACACTAAAAAAGATTCAACTCCTTCTGGGTGAACAGATACTGAAGGCTCTTATGATATGTGAACACATCAACACGAACACCATACAAGTAATGTCTCTAAATATTTAAGGAAAACACTATGGCTGAAAGCATGAGTTCATTAGTCGGGTCGTTCTTCTCACGAACCTTAAGCGGTATGGAAGCATAATCTATGACCTTACCCTGCTGCACCAATACACAACCTAGGTTAAACGTTGATGCATGACAATAAGAAACATAACTATCTGAGTTATCTGGTTAAGTCAAGACAAGAGTTGTAGTCAACTAGGTCTTCATTTCTGAGAAGCTTTTATCAAACTCATTTCAGAATTGAAACTTGACCTTCTTCTGAGTCAGCTTTGTCAATGGGAAATCTAAGGGTGAAGGTCCTTTAACAAACCTTCCATAGTAACTGGCCCAACCCAAAAAACTTCTGATATTAGTTATAGAGGTGGTCTGGGCCAGTGTTGTACTACCCAATTTTATGAGAATCCACTCGGATCCATTCATTGGATACCACATGACCAAGAAAGCAACTGAATATGACAAGAATTCATATTGTATGAACTTCAAGAATAACTAGTGATCTTTGAGGGTTTCCAAAATAACTCTCACATGACACACCTACCATTCTTAACTCTGAGAATAAATAAGGATATCATTAATAAGGATGATGACAAACAAGTTCAAATATCGCTTGAACACCATGATCATTAAGTCCATGAAAGTTGCAGGAGCATTTTTTAGTCCAAAAGACCTAACTACAAATTGATAGTGACCCCCAATTCATGAAGGTTGTCTTTGGGATGTCATTATCTTTGACTCTGAGCTAATGATAGACGGACCTAAGGTCTATCTTACAAAAGCAACTAGCACCCTGAAGTTGATTGAACAAGTCATTAATCCTGGGAATCGGATACTTATTCTTTATTGTGACTTTGTTCAACTAACAATAGTTAATGCACATTTTAAGAGAACCATTTTTTTATGATTACACTGGAGCAACGTAACCCGTAGGGAGATAGTGGGTCCGATGAAGCCCATCTCTAGAAGGTCTTTCATATTTTCTTTCAATCCCTTAAATCTCAACTAGATCCATTCTATAAGGATGAATAAAAGTAGGTTGGTTATTTAGAATGAGATCTATTCTGAAGTCCATTTCCCTTTTCAGGGGACTTTGAAAAGATATTTAGGAAATATTTTTGGAAACTTATTCATGATTGGGACTGACGCAAGAATTGAGATTTCATAGTTTGAATCCTTGACCCTAACAAAATGATAAATATACCCCTTGAAAAAAATTTTCATGGACTTAAGGTAAGATATAAATTGACCTATAGGAACTGAGTTACTACCCTTCTATTCTAAGACTGGCTCACTTGGAAACTGAAATTGAATGATCCTAGTTCTATAATCAACTGAGGCATAATAGGAAAGTAACCGATCTATGTCTAGAATGATGTAAAAATATCTATGATTTCTAACTCTAAAAAGTGTGTTGAGATTACTTTATGAGAAACTATGACAGGACAATTTCTGTATACCCATCTAGCCATAACTGGTTCACCAACTGTAGTAGAGACTAAGAAGGGTTATGAGAGAATTTCTAGACTGAAACCAAAGTTTACATCTATATAAGGAGTTACAAAAGACATTGTAGCCCTTTGATCTAATAATTCATAGACTTCTAAATGTAAGATTTGTGATGTACTAGTGACTATATCATTAGAATCATCCTTGTATTAGTGAGCCTGACGAGCATACAATATATTCTGACACTGACAACCACCACCTGTACAATATGAGGCACCCTGTTGAGTGGGGTGACCTATTGGAACTACTAAAGTTGTAGACTAAGCCCTATTAGTGTTAGCTCCTTCTGTTTGCCTAGTAGAAGGGAAATCCTTTAGCTTATGACCTGACTGACCACACCCAAAAAAAACCTCTCTACCTGTAAGAAACTTTCTTAGGTGGTTCTTACCACACTTTGGAAAAGATGGAAAAGTCTTGTTACCTGAAGCACTCCCTTGAAACTTAAAGCCTGATGCCTTCCCTTTTGGATCTTGTCAAAACCTGGGGATTGAGCATTAGCTGATGTAGGCACTTGGCTGTAGACCTCTATTGATACGCGAGTAATTTCCACCGCCGACCTCTACTAAGAGTATTCATAATTTCCTATTCTAGCCTTTTTGTTATCCTTTGCCATTTTCTTGAGCTTATCTCCCTCAACCTATTGAGCATGGGTCATTACTCTGGAGATATCCATATCCTTTAATAGTATAGTATTCTTGAACTCATTCATCACTAAATCGGATACTCCAAATAAGAACTTGCTTATTTTTTCTCTTGGATAGCCAACAATATATGGAGCATATTCAGAGAGTTGGTTGAACTTTATCCCATATTGTTGTAATGATATCGAACCCTGCCTTAAGTTAATAAACTCATCATCCTTAGCCGCCATAAGCTCCTTTGGGAAGAACATATTAAGAAAATCTCCAGTAAAAAATTCCCAAGTAATAGAAACTGCATCTGCGCACCAATTGTCCACTACGTGAACCAGATATGATCCATATCCTTATGTTGACAGGATGCTAGATCAACCTATCAGTAACAGTCACTTGCATTACCTTAGTAATATTTTTGACCTGATTAATGAAGTTCTATGGGTTCTCACCAATCTTTGACCCTAGAAACTCTATCGAACTTATACGAACAAGGTCTGAACCCTAGCTGTAGTTGACCCACTAATAGGGTTTGTAGAAAATGGATCATGTTGATTGTTCTAGTTTTCTACACTGTGATCTAATAGAGGGATTATATTTCAAAACTTTTCATTTGTAACCTCATGGTTCGGTAAAGAAGGCAGTGTGTAAGAAATTGTGTGTTAGCTATGAGAGGAGGCATGATCTGAATCGCATAACAATATATTAAAAATGGGACATTGAAGAAAAATTAATCGTACAATAAATAGCAAAGAAGTTAATTTGTTTTTAGAAACATCGTAGCCTCCCCGTCATAAGGGTGGCTCACTTCATACTCAAGAAAGAGATTCTACTGAGTGTTACTTCAAGACACCCTTCAACACTGAACTTGACTATAAATAGAGTTTGTCACACCCCGAGGCTACCCCTAGACATAACATGGGACCTAGGATCACAAGTGAACCCAAGCTAATCCTAAGTCTCACATATCACAAGCATATTGAAATATAACTAACAAAGCGGAAGCCTAACGGAAAAGGGAGTGAAAATTGATAGACACTAAAGTAAGAATATAACTAAATGTCAAAGGGGAAACAACCCTAAACAATTGAATACTAACTCTATGTCTGAAAGCCTCTAATAGAGATAAGTTGTTGGGACAAGTCCCCAGATAAACTTAAAAATACAGAAAGATTGATAATAAGCTAACCAAACAAAGAGAATTAAGACACATCCTCGAACTATGAGGATTCACCACTGAAGTTGTTGAGTGGGCTTGAAGTCAAACTAAGGGTGATTTAGATGTTAAGCCTACATCATAAAATAATGTAGCATTACTTTGAATGTATTGATCATGCATGATATAGCTACTAAGTTGAATGACATAAACTGAACAATACAAATTGTGCCACATAAACTGAACACAAAAATATGATGTATTGGGAATATGGTCAATGCACTAAGAGTATGATAGTGGGCTACTATTAACCAACATAAACCACGTGAGATATATGTGGAGTCTGATATATATGTCCCACCGAGAGGACACAATATACCTTATCAAGGGTATAGATTTATGACTGTGGCATGATCACTGAAAATGGATGCCCAATAAATGGGACTCCGAAACCTACAATGGAACATGGTTCTAGAACTTCTAAGGGTAGGTTGAACCCTAATCCAACTCAGTGCTAAGTCTACTTCCAATAGAATATGTATATAAATAAAATACATTTGAAATATTAAGTAGCTAAACTGTTGTAACATAAATATACCGAAAAGCATGATTTTCAGACTGATCTTCCTAGAAAGTATAATTAATGAGTATGATAATTAATATGAGCTAGATTTCTAAATTTTATGCATTTAACTATGAAAATTTTCCAACAAAATGTTATTTAGAATCGTGGAACTATAGAAGTTAAAGGCATAATGAATCTCCAAGATTTTGGAAACCGTAGGCTTGCACAATTGATGAAAAATTCAAGAACTATCTGAATTCTAGGGACCTAATAGGTGAAAGGAACCACTAGTAAAAGACCTCATACTTGGTGATGAAAACTACGGACAAATCCTTTGGATTTCAGTGCTGAACTTGAAGAAGACCTCTGCTTGTTCTCGAGAAATCTATCACATTTTTATATTCTTTTATTTCTAAGTTAGACTACTTTATTAGAATGAGTGTTCTAGGTAGTTTCTTACTATATTATTTGGGTTAGACTGAGTAAAAAAGATGTATTTTAAGCATTAAATGACATAGTTTAAGTGCCTAACTCAGAGGAAAAAAAAACAACCTCGACTCAAAGCTGATAAAGTGACATTCACGACGGTCCTGACATGCCGTCTAAGGAATGATTGTCATGTAGTAGGTCGTCATGCTGCCCTACCCCACATGGCTTCACTAAAATGAGCATAACTTTTGCTTCAGTCTTGGAATTAGCAAAACTTAGTGGAGTTCGAAAGAGGATTTCAAAATCTTTAATTTTATAGGTCACATACCACATAATTCATTTTGTTATGAAATATAAGGTCATTCAAAGTTAACCCATACACCAAAGTCTTATAAAGCTTCTTTTACAAGCCACTTCATGGATCGTGTGAAGCTCTGCGGTATTTAGGCATCTATGGTTCTTCACAGTGGCCTAGGGTTTTTTGTCTCACTTTCACGATCCACTCCATGGACCGTGTGAAGTTCCATAAACCGTCTAGTTATTTGTGGTTCTTCACAGTGGATTAGGTGATCATGTGCCCCTTTTATAGGCCACTCCACTGCTAATGTGAGGATCCACGGAGTGTCTAGTGGTCTATGATTTCCCACCTATTTCTTGGTGAACAACCACGAGTCGGGTGACCAATCATGGTCCTCTTCATAGCCCATTGACCCCACTATGATTTTCCCTACTCTCTTATTCAAGCTTAGTTCTAATTTTTGGGATGTTACAACTAGGGTTTCATTAAAGGTTTCAAGGTTATTCACCTTTAGGGCTTTGATCATCAATATACGTGGGAATTTACTATGGATCTCTTTCATATATTGAGTTATGGGAAACTCCTGATACCAGAAACACTCCCCAATGACTTAGAGCCTAATGTCTCACCTTTTTTATTATGTCGAAACCTGGGTGATGGAGCACTAGCTGGTGAAGGATTGGGGTTGTATACCTTTGCTTAAACTATGCGCGGTTCTCACTATTTAACTTTTATTGTGAATATTCATAATTTCCTATTCTGACCTTTTTTTTTATCATTAGTCATTTCCCTAAGCTTATCTCCGCAACATGTTAAGAATGAGTCATTAATCTAGAGATGTCCATATCCTCTAGAAGCTAGTATTCATGCACTCGGTTTTTACCGTATTGGATACCCCAAATAAGAAATTACTCATTTGTGCCCTTGGATCGACAATCATGTGTGTAGAATACCTAGAGAGTTTAGTGAACTTCATCCCGTACACTTGGACCGACATTGAACACTATTTCAAGTTCATAAACTTTTGTGCCTTAGCTTATCTCAACTCCCTTAGAAAGAACCTGTCTAGAAAAGCTCTAGTCAAACAATTCCAAATCACAAGAGACAAATATCCACTCTTTTTTCCTTTCCACTGAGTGAACCAGATATGATCCACATCCTTAAGTTGGTAAGATGCAAACTCCACCCTATCACTTCTAGACACTTGCATCACCTCTAGGATATTCTTAACTTCATCAGTAAAGTTTTGTGGGTCCTCAACAACCTCCGAACCTAGAAAATCATGAGGATTCATTTGAAAAAAGTCTTAAACTTTAATCGCTGGTCCACCATTAATATTTCCAAGAACTATAGCCTGCTAATTGTTTTAATTGGCTACATCCTAAGCCAAGAGTTGGATCGAATTCTAAATTTTTGCATTCTAACTTCATGAAGTGTTTTAGCATTGCGTGCATTAGCATTCTATGTGTTATCTATATGAGGAGGCAAAATCTGAAACATATAACGATGGATTAGAAGGGATAAGTGCAATCATACCTCATGCATAATAAGGATAGCAAAGAAATAGAAGTTTTTCTTGAACACTTTCTCTCCTCCCTCTATAGTTGTGGCTCGCTTCACACTCATGAAGGGGGCTCTACTTAGTGCGGTTTTTAGACACACGAGGGCTGAACCTAATGCTCTGATATAAAGTTTGTCATGCCCCAAAGCTATCGCTTGATATAACACGAGACCTAGGATCATGAGTGACCCCATACTAACCCTGAGTTTGACATGTGATAGGCATATTAATAATAACCATGTAAAACATAAACTATGCAAAAGTTAAATCAGTAGATATTTGGAAAGGGGAAGAAACCCAACTAGTCTGAATATCAATAAATAAAATAAGTTTAGTGATGACTGAAACAACCACTTAAGAACTCAAGATAAATGTACAAGTATGTCCGAAAAACCTCTAACTAATTTGAGTTGTTGGGACATGCCCCCAGCTAACTCTAACAAGACTGAAAACTGAAAATAAGGACTGAAATAGATAGCATGTCTATTTTCTTTATAGAATGAGGATTCACCATAGAATTCAAATATAGAATTGATCTAAACGTGATGCTGAGTTCCTGAACTTACATCATGAAATGATATAGCACAAAGTATGCATTAGTAATTGGAATGTACTTAGCATGCAAGATATAGATATGCTAAGCTGAGCAAAGTATACAAGGTGAGAAATGCATAACTCAACAATGATATAATCTAAGTATAAGTGAAAGATAAACTAAATGCAATGATCAAGTACTAATCATGAAGATAACATGATGAATTGTACATTGGTGTAACTTCTAAAAACCTAGTCAATATAGTAAGAGTCTGATTGTGGGAGCTACTATTAACCGACATAAATCACGTGAGTTAAACCTTAAGTACGATGTATACGCTCCATCGAAATGACCATATATTGTCAAGGGTACAAAGGCATGACTGTGGCGTGATCACTAAATTTGATGCCCAACAAAGGGGACTTATAAACATGCACATGCATGTAGTTCTGGGACTTTGAGGATACGTTGAACCCTAGTGTAACTCGGTGCTAAGTCTACTCCCAATTAAATACATATAAATCTAAAATACACTAAATATTGAATAGCTTAAAATACTGACATGCTAACTAAGAATGCAACATAATATACTTAGAATGTGACATTCAACATTTGGAATATGATTTTTTATTTAACTACCCTAGCAAGTATAATTCATAAACTAAGAAAATTTACACAAACTAGATTTTTGAGTTTTATACAAGGATTTAACCAGCATTTCCAATGAAACATTTTATTTAGACTATGGATACTATAATAACTAAAATCACCACAATTCCCAAGATTTTCCAAACCCTAGATCTAAAAAAGCTATATAGGATCAAGGACTAACTAAATTCTATGGATTTAGTAGATGAAAGAAACCCAATAGTGAAATCCCAACACATGTTGATGAAATCTACGTTGAAATCCCTGGAATTTCGAGGCTGAACTTTAAAGAACATAACTACTTGTTCTTAAAAAAAACAAGTGCCTTTTTTTCTTTTTTTCATTCTAACTTGGATTATTTTTGGACGTCTAACTAGATTATTAGGCTTAGGCTGAGTAAACAACGTATTGTAAGTCTTACACAATTTATTTTAGAAGACCGATTCATAGGGGAAAAGACCAAAAATGACCATGACTTGAAGTTAACGAGGGGCCATCCACAAGAAAACTAACCAGATTTTCGTGGGACCACAACCCGTTGAACGGGTCGTGGTTCTTGGCTAATATTACAGGTTCATTGTATTCCTATCCATAGTCCACTTCACGTTCCTTGTGAAAGACCACGAGCCTTGAAAACCTTTCGTGATTTTTCTCTTAGGGTTAGTGGTCTGCTGGGTAAGTCGATGGGCCTATCCACGACTCGTTTCTTGGACCAAGACCCATCAACTGTGTCATGGTTCAACACTTGAGCCTTGGTGGCTCTGTCTAATTTCCATGGGCCACCGTACGACCCATGTGGGGGATCCGCGAACTGTGGAGGGATCTGTGGTATACCACATCTGGCTGGGTGTGAACCACGATGAGGGTGAGGGGTTCCTTTCACGGCTCGTGAACCCCTTCGTAGTTTATCAATTTACTGTTGTTCAGTCTTAGTTAGGTTCTGAGGTGTTGCACCTTGAATCTATAACTTTATATTTTATGAGAAAAATTGATTGTATTGCTTCAAAGGTTGGTAAAATCCTCATAATAATAAACCGCAATAAGAACATAGTGTTCATCACAACTACAAGCGGGAGAGTTTGATGTAGACATGATGACAAGAAGAGTAAATAGAAGGGTGGGCCGAATTAAATGGTAAATGGGTCGGGTAAAAGTTATTAAAAATTTAATAAGTGAATATGTTAATTAAGACTAATTAAATTATTTAAGAATCTTCCGTTACTTTCATTTGATTAATGAAATATTTGGCCCATTTCCCCAACAATAAGGGCATAAAGTATAAATGATGGACATTTTTTTTTATCATTTTCCATAGTACAAGGGTATTTTGATCCTTTATATAAGCTAATGAACTTAATTTTTTATTAATTATTTCTTGTTGTAATATAGTTATTGAATTTTTTATTTTTATTCATCTAAAAGTTGTTATATATATATATATATATATATATAGGAAGAGAGAATTTCTTTTTTTTTTTAAAAAAAGATAAAAGAATTCCGAGAAAAGTGAAAAAATAAAATGTTACCATATAAGTCTCTAATAAAGTATAAAAGGAGATAAAAGTAATAAATCAAATATAATAAATGTAATAAATAAAAGTGAATGAAAAAACATTAAATAAAAGTTAAAAAATAAATGCAGATATAAAACTAATTACTATCCCAGATAAAAAATTCCAGCTAATGCAATTAAGCTAAGGAAAGCAAGAAAAAAGCAATAAAATAGTAATGAAATAGTAAAGAACCTTAGAATAGAAAAGAAATATAAGATGAAACGACTTAAGGAATAACATATTTTTTTGTTTAGATAAAGAATAGTCTACATAAACTGCAGCAAGGACAATTATAATGTTTAATTAAATAGACGTACAAAACATAATTGTCAACATTGGACCTAAAGTGTCCAATCCTTAAACATATCAGATGATTTGGACAATAACAAAAATTGACTTTAAGAACCTATTGGATTAAATTTTACAATATGAAACTATATTTTCTTAAATGAAAATGCAACATACGTAACAATTAGGTACAATCCCTCAAGCGCAGAGTACAGTCTTCCTAAGCTTATGAATCCATTATTGCATCATTTCTTCTTCCTTTAAAATTTTCACTCGCTCAAGAAAAGAAACTAGGAAACCTCAACTTCAGTATGTCATAATCTTCCAATGTTGCATCATCTCCTGACATATGATCCCATTTAACAAGTATGTGTGGAATGTCCTTAGTTCATATCTTAATCATCTCCTTTCAGAATCTCTTTGGGATACAAACAATTTGGGGAAGATATTATTGGGGATGTTAAAGTGTGTAACCAATGTAGGGAAGGGCTTCAGTTAGAACACATGAAAGTATGATGCGAAACCACAAGATTAGGAAGTTTTAACTTTTAAGCAGCAAATCGTATCTTCTATAGAATCTAATAAGGACCCTAATACTTAGCTAATAGTTCGTAAAATGTAAAGTTAGAAATGGTGAGCGGTATGCATGGTTGGATATTCACATATACCCATGCTCCTTCTTTAAACTGTTGATCAGCCACACCATAATAACCCAAAAGCGATCTTCTTCTAGTCACGGGATGAAATTCGTTAACCAATTATTGGCTTAAAATAACCAACCCAGAAATAAGCTCAATTGTCCCATAACTTTCTCCTCTTGATGGGAAGTATAGATAGAAAGGTAGAAAAGGAGATCGTCTCCCAGTCTCTATTGAGCTCTAGAGATATGGAATTTTAGTAATTGAATCTTGAATTCTCTAGTGATAAGTCTCATGTCCACCTCTTCTTCTACTAAATCTCATGGAACATAAGAAATCTGTATGGGTGGAGCTTGTCCACATAAAGCTTTAAATAGAGTGGTTTGGATTGTGGAGTCAAAAGGTGGTATTATACCACCATTCTACTGACAAAAGGTTGACCCTTAATTAAATCTATAGTGTTCAATTGATTGCCTCTATTTGACCATATGTTAGAGGATGATATGTGTTAGATATACTTAAGGTCACACCTTGCATTGCAAAGAGATTTTGTCATACCTTACTCATAAATATTAGATCCCTCTCATTGATGATATTTTTCTAGCATCACATGGAGTTTGTAAACCCTATCTAACTATAGTTGATACATGTAACTAGTTGTATATGGGGGGATAATTGCTATGAAATGCCCATATTAAGTAAGTTTATCCACCACCACTAAAATAGTAGTTTTTACCAGTTGATTTAGGTAACCCGTCTATGAAATCAATGCTCACACTAGCCCATGCAACAACCAATATCTTCAGAGGTTGGAGGAGATCTGGATGGGAAACTTGTCATACTTGCTCCTTTGGCAAGTTGCACGACTCATTACCGTCTTTGTCACATCTTCTCTTCATCCTTGATAATGGAATCTATTAAAAACTCTCATGTAGGTGTTGGTAACTCCAAAGTCCCCACCAACTAGTTTCTCATGCGAAATTATGAGGATCACTTTTCTCAACACGAAATTTTCCTGAGTTTTTAATTCACAAATATAAACTCCTTGACCACCCTCCCCCTTCTTGAGATTATCTTGATCAAATTCTCTTTCTACAGTAGGATCTTCAGCCTAACTGTTCTTGATCTGTCAAAAATTATAGACATATTAGGAACAATCATTGTAGTCACCTCTCCTAGTTGCAATGTGCACAAGGAATCTACTGCCTTGTTCTCTTTTCTCCTCTTGTATGCAATCTCAAAGTGTAGTTGCATCAACTAGGCAATCTTTTCATTTAAGAGCATGTATGTATCTTCTGACATAGTATGAATTTCAATTCTTTTTATTAACTCTCACGATGAACTTATTCCCCATCAAGTATTGTGTTCATTTAATCACAACTAAGACCAAAGAAAATAGTTCCTTATCATACATAGAAATCCTTGGTGCATCATAGATGGCCTTTTTGAGATACACTATTGGTTGTCCTTCCAACATTAGTATAGCTCCAGTTCCATTGTCACGTGCATATGTTTCCATAATGAACACAACATAGTTATTTGACAAAGTTAAAGCAAGTGCTAATGTTAGTGTTTCCTTTCCTTCAGCTTTTCAAAAGCTTAAAATTCCCTTCATACCATTTAAAACCTATCTTTCTTCATTATATTAGCCAAAGGCTTGCTAATTACTCTATAATGATTGATAAACCTCTCCTAAGAACTTGTCAAGCCTAGGAAGCCCCTAAGTTCCCTCAAATTCTTAGATAATGATCATTGTCCAACAACACTTATCTTCTTGGGATCAATTGCCACCCCTTTATTACATATAACATGTCCGAAATATTTAACCGTACTAACCCCAAAAATATTTTTGGCTTGCCTCACACACATCTTGTGTTTGATCAGTAATTTAAAGGTCATTCTAAGATGAACCAGGTGTTCGGTTAAACTTTTCTTGAACACTAGAATAGTATCAAACAAGACCAATATGAACTTCCTAATGTGCTCTTTAAACACATGATTCATCAAAATTTCAAAGGAGGATGGAGAATTGGATATCCCAAAGTGTACAAAAATTACTCATAATGGCTTGCATTTATTGTGAATGTTATCTTAACAATGTCCTCGGTGGCCATCCTTATTTGATGATAACCTACTTTTTAAATCTATCTTAGCATAGATGTTAGATCCACCTAGTTCTTCTAGAAAATTTATATAATACGGATCGTGAATTTATCCTTAACTATTTCCTCATACACACAACCACCAACTCCCATATTTCTTGCCAACTAGCATTACTGGTCAAGCATATGGACCGGGACTGGGTTCTACAATGCTTTTATCAAGCATTTTTGTGATCAGTTTCTCAATAACATCCTTTTGTGTGTTTACGAATACCTATAATGCCTTAACCTTAAGTTCACAATATCACTTCCAAATTACATAGTTATCTTGTGATAAAATGGTCCCCTCGATGGTGGTCACCCCTTTTAATCAACAAATAACTAAGAGTATTCTTTAGTTATGGCCAATATTGTCTCTAGTACTATTGATTTCATCTTCAATTCTTCTTCTCCTAGTATTACCTTTAGAATTGCTAACACCTACATTAACCATTTTATCCAACTGCTTGGTAACCACAGTCGTTACCTTGTTGATAACTCCTTTCAACATTTAATCATGTCACTCATATGTGTAGCTAGTGTCAATTCCTAAAAATTCATCCTTAAATCACCCAAAAAAAGCAAGAACTCTACACTCAAGATTACGTCACAAGACCTAAGTGGGATTCCATATACTTCATCATCCAAGAAAAGGATTTGCACAACAAATTTGTATGCATGTTATGAACAACTACTATATTAATGGCATGAGTTCTCACAACTTCAACAAATCCTTGGAGTTCCCTTGGCAAACCTTCCTCCATGAAGTTATGAGAACTACCAGGATTAATGTAGATGTGCAATGGTCTCTTCTGGCAATGCCCACCAACTGTTGAAGTGTGTTAAGTAGGAAATCTATAGAGTTCATGCACTGAAATTTTACAAACCTCCCATTTATCTTTTTTTTTTTGGGGATCAGGGTCATCTATTTTCACCTTTGTTTCTTCGTGTTCCTCCTCATCATCTTGAAATTCCATTATATACAATGACTTTGATCCTCCACATTTGTGCAAAGGAAAGAACTTGTTATCATTGAAGAAGCACAAACCCTTTTAACTTCTCTTATTCATCTCAGCAAAGGATAATCTCTTGTTATTATTCTTATTCAGATTAAGAGGTAATTCCCTATTAGCCTAGTCATAATCCTTCTTGGATCTATACCCTTTGAAAAGGATTTGTATGAGTTACTCATGTACTCAGAACCACTAGCAAAGGAAGAGAATCTTGTAAGCTTAACTAAGGCCTAAACTTGAGCTTCGGTATAGCACCAAGTGATAAGCTTGACGCACAGAAAATGGCCTAATAGTTAGACCTACATGAGATCTCAAAGTAATGAAACTACTTATAGCATACTTTAGAAGGATTGTTAGCCTAATCATGATCTTATCAAACTCATTTTAATAATCGTTGATAGATCCATTCTACTTACCCAATTTAAGTTCAGACATAAAATCCTTAAACTCAACTACGAATTTGTCCATGAGAGCATACATATAATCATTGTAAGTAAAATATGGTAGGTTTCGACTACTCTTGATGTAAGCTAGGTGCAATTTTATTTCTAAATCATCAAAAAACAGTGAACCAACTCTTACCTTCTCAATTGGAGGTGTCTCATCCGAAAAAAGGCAGATCCACCTTGTAAACCCAAGACCTTAGATATGTGTAATTGATCCTTCGAAATTCTATATTGGATAGATGAGATATAGGGTGAGTAAAGTGACCTCAAAAGTTAGGTTGGGTGCTCCTCCTGCAGGACCTCCTATTGGTATCTGGCCATGAAACCCAACATAAGGTATCTGAGTTGATGCTCCAATAGGCCTCCGGTATGGGGCTGAGTTCCTGACCCTATATGCCCGACAAATCCTACCCACAATATAATAATAAGGTTTTGATGTATATGTCCTCCTAATGGTATTTGAAAGTAGGGTAAAGAACCCCTTCCAAATTGATATCCACTAGGTTTAACCATAGCAAGTGTTACTCATGTGTGAAGAAAAAATCCAATCCATGGGTTTGCCCCATGGAGTATATACCTCACTACTTCCCTTATTTTCCATAGTAAAAGTTACTTCATCCTTATATTTTCACAGCCCCTAAGAATTTTTTTAAGTTCAACAAAAGATTTTTTCATGTTGGTCTTCTATTTAGTTCTACTTCACTGAGAAGTAAGCTAACTTCATGGTCATTCTTTCAAAAATTCTTTAATTTCTCTTCTTTTAGCCATTAGTTTACCCATATAGTTTAAGAGTGTGTTCTGATACCAATATGTGATTAAGCTTTAAGAAATCAATGAAAAATCAATTAGATAGAAATAAAACAACAAAGAAGCTACAAAAAAAAAAAAGAAACAAGAAAAGGAAAAGAGTAAGTGACAAGCTATTTTCTATTTACCTAAACAATTCTATGTATAAACTGCAACAAGGATATTTACAATGCTTAAATATCTAAGACATGCCTTGGTGACCGTACAAAAATTAATTGTAATCATTGGACCTGAAGTGTTCAATCCTCAAAGATGTTGGGCAACTTGAAAAATAATAGAAATTGACTTTAAAACTTATTGAGTTAAGCTGAACAATATGAACATATTTTTCTAAAATGAAAATCTAACCAACATAATGACTAGTTACAACACCTCAAACACCCAATTCACTACTTCATTCTTGCATCATAACAATGGGATACTTTCATAAATTACTTTGGAATGGGGTGATTCACATTATTACTTTCATCTTTCGCTCTATTTTATGTGTTGTTTCCTCAAATATATTCATCTTCATTTTTCTCAAATACATGTAGTTGTATACAAGTCTCCTTATATTATTACTATTATCTTAAATCCACAAGTTAACTAAATTCTTGTATCTAACAATTTAAAGTTTTATTTTTCTTTCAAGACAAGGTTCACATCACACTACTCCCATTGAACATTGTAGTTAAAATCAACAAAATATTATTCATTTCTCTATCTTTTTTGTTCCCGGTGTTGCCAATCTGTGTTATGAAAATCAGAAATTACTGGTTGTAATAAAAAATTTTCATCAGAACACGAAAGTTAACTGAGCTTCGAGAACAAGTAAATCAGATGAATGAAATTTATTTGTAAAAAATAATTGAATCTGTAAAAACTTACCAGAATCTGGGACAATTTTTTTCTCTTTTGATAATTTAGAAGAAAATCAAGTCCCTGCATAGAGATGTTCCCCTTAAGGAATATTCCCCTCTAGTAGCGAGTTTGATTGGAAATAAAACCTCCCAGGGTAAAAATGATCGAATCAGTAGAGTATAGATACCAAAAAATCTGATGTCAGCGAATCAATCCAAAGATGAAAGTACACGAAGGAAATATTTGTTTTGAAAGAAGAAGATCAGAAATTCAGTTGAAATATTCTGAAGACTGAATGGTATTTATAGGCAAGAAGATATATTCTGAAGGTGACACCCTGCTCAGAATGAAATGAACCATTAATGAAAGGTTTGCAACTTCAAATGGTATTGAAGTCCTGAAAGTTGCAACCTTCCGAACAGAGTGGCGGGAATTTTATAAAAATATAACGGATTTAAACGGGGTAAAGCATCGGATAGAGTCGGGGTTCAGGTTAACCTAAAAAGTTTGAAAACATTGCGGTAACTATGTTATCATCTCGAGCGATACATTGCCAAAGCCAAGCCAAAATAAAAGCCATAGCCGAAGCGACCTCCGGCGAGCGACGACGACGGCGGAGCGAGGGGGGTCCCTTTACCAACCATGTTACAATAATAGAGTGTTTATTATTTAAACTCTCCTATTTTTTATTCCAGTACCGAATGAGCGGACTATTGCATTTTTCATTAAAGATTAGAGGATTTTCAAGGTTCCCAACATTCAAGTTCTAAACTTTTCAATTTCCTATATTCCCTCTATTCCCACCAATTCTTCTACATACCAAACACCCGGTCTCTTCAAAAATAGCATAACAACATTCTTCTCTAGAGTTTGGATGGGTTTTTTTTATTCTTTGTAAGAAAGTCCCTTATATTATCATTTGATTTGCTCTTCGTATATTTAGGATATGTTTTCTTCTTTAGATTGTAGTTGTCATTTTCCAAATTGTGCTTTAGACTACACTTCATTAGTTCCATCAAACATTCATCTTCACTAATGTTCTCCTGAAGATTTTTCAGTAACACGAGGAGTCCTTCTTCACCATTTTCTCAATTATTATGTTCATTGTAAAATAAATTTTACGTTCTACAACAAAAGATAGCATTTTCTTTTTCAAGAATCACTTCTTTAAATTTTCATCAAAGCTAGTGTTGTAAGATTTGACAATATGCTTTCTCATCTTTACAACCATAATCATCTTTATCTTTTCTTGAGTTTCATTAAACGAAACCTTCTCAAACATCATTTCATCATTCCTTTGTAGGTTATAATATCCATATATTTACATGACTTAAATATCTTACTATAAATATTTATGCTTTAGCATGTATCTCATTCGAAAATGGTATCATTCATTAATTACGTCATTTATTAATCTAATTACATGTATTTAAACATACAATTCTTACATTAGTATCCTAAATACATGAGTTAGTTAAATTCATATATCATACATATCATGAACTCTTTTCTTTCCAAGGATAAGATTCACATATTTCAACAAGTGATATAAACACAACATAATTTAAATATGCAATTTGAGGCATTAACTTTTGTCATGCTTTAGCACTTTAACATGACATCCTTGAATGGGCTACTGCAGTTATAACCTGATCATGAATTTCAACCAACACATTTAAATATTCTTTGAGTTACATATGCTTATCGAATTTGTAGAGTTCCAAAGATTATTACCCCAAACTAATTTCACATTCTTGTACTGCTCTATTGACCTTTAGTTGTAATGGAAAACATGATTCCTTTTCTAAAGTATGTACACTGCAACTTCCTTCTTCTAATTTTATGCTGTCAGTTTCTCCATTAACCTGAGGAAAAAAAAAACAATTATTTTGTTCTTTCACACAATCCTAATATGAATAAGTAAAAAAGGCATCTTTGTTTTGTAGTAAGATAGTACCTTGTTATGAAACAGTGTATTTTGTTGGTGGATGAGAGTAAGCTTGTTAGACAATTCCACATTTTCATGACCAATAAGTGCACTCTGCAAAATATTGCATATATGAGTACTTAGTATATATCAATTTTTTTGATATTGGAGTCACTAGAGTGCTAATATCGATTGCAAACCTTTTGATTTAATTCTTCTATCTCATCAGTTAACATCTTTTCCTGCACAAGTGTGACTCCATGTTAACTGTTGAATCTTGATGTCTTCGTCGTAATATATAAATGTCCCATTTAACTTGATCTCATTTCACATTTATGCCCTCCAACTTTGGATATGCACAAGTAGACACTTAAACTTGTATAAAGCTAAACAAGTAGACACATGAGTCCTACGTGGCACAATACACGTAGGACAACAAAAATGATATGTAGGACATGTGTTCAATTTTATACAAATTTAAGTGTCTACCAACTTTGGAAATGCACAAGTAGAAACTTAAACTTGTATAAAGTTGAATAAGTAGACACATGAGTCCTATGTGACAAAATACATGTAGGACAAAAAAATGATATGTAGGATATGTATGTTTATTTGTTCAACTTTATACAAATATAAGTGTGCAAATCCAAAGTTGAAAAACATAAATGTGATTTGAATCCAAGTTAAATGGCACATTTATATATTATGCTGTTAAATAATATGTCATGACATACAATAGTGATATACTCACCTTTTTAATGCGGATATTCTTCAAGCTCACCTTCATTTCATTCTCTAGATTATCAAGATCACTTATTCTCATGCCAGAAAGTTCTCCCCTCTTCAATCTCCTGCAATATTTTTCATTTTAATGTTGCTACTTGTACGCATTTTGTACCTCTAATCCATCTGCCTAATTTCTTCTTTTCCTAGGTTAGGAGAGGCTCGGCAGTGTTAAAAAAAAATGTCTTAGGCCCCCAAATTTATGGGGCCTCATTTTTAATAATAATAGGTTATAAGTTACTATTTTTTAACTAATATTGAGTATTATTTGTAGAAAAGGTTAACTTTTCATGAAAATGAAGGAATTCTTAGAAGAAATTTGACATATTTGGAGTACTATATCTGATAAAAAATAATTTAAAATAGGAATGATTATATTATCAATTGAAACTAGAAGCAATCAATTGCATAAAAGTTATTAACAATTCAAGTTTAAGGCCCCTTTTAATTTTTGTTTTAGGTCACTAATATGTTTGAGTCGCTCCTTTCCTAGGTCTTTGCTCATAATCAAACACAATCAACATAATAACTATTTTTTATTTCACTGTTAGTTGACTTTTTGTCTTAAATATGCCTTTTAATTTGATTTTAGCTCACATGTACACCCTCCAACTTTGAATGTGCACAAATAAGTATTTAAAGTTTGAATAAAATTGAACAAATAGACACACGTCCTATGTGACATCCTATATAATAATTTTCATCCTATGTGTATTATGTCATGTATAACTCGATAAAGTGTCTACTTGCGCGAGAACATAATTGATTGTTAAAGTAGAGTACGTCCTTTTCATCACTAAGATATGATCTTTCATATAAAAATTCGTTACCTAGTTTTAGATGTTCTTAATATTTGTGACCACAACCAAAGTTGAATTGAATTATCTATATGCATGGTAAAATAGTTAGAATGTCATGTTATAATTACTACTTTCACTTATAAGAATTCCACTAAATATTTTGACATAATGTGCATATATATTAGAATAACTTCACTAAACATAACTTATTTAACTGAAGGGGATTATGGATGCGCTTGGCAAATCTAATTTGTGAAATTACCAGTAATTTTCGTGAAGATCATCCAATTGTTGTCTCAGCCTTTCTACCTCCCTTCGCCAGAACTACAAATTAAGAAAAAATAGCTATTAACAATATTATTGAGTGAAGCATTTTTTTAAGAATAAATTAGCAATTAAGTCACAATTATTAACATAATTATTCAAAAAACAACAATTTAAAATATTTATTTAAATTAGCAGAATGACAATTTTTTATAGGAATAAGATTCTACTATATTTTATATTTAAAATTAATTTTTATTATAAAAAGAGTCATTTGTATGGACCAAAAACACCACACTAATAACAGTTATAAATTGGAAAAAAAAAAAAAAAAAACCATACATTACTTTTTTTATTATTAGCAACTTGCTTCCTCACACATTCATGTTTCCTCACCATGTCTCAACTTTCAAGTTAGATTCCGTTCAAGGTTGCTAAATTGTACACCAAGAAATTCTTATTGTTAAACTAAAAATTATTATTAATTCAAGTAGTTTTCTCGCTGGCCGGTTGGTAATTTTCATTCATTCGAAAATTAGTTTTGATTGATGTGTTAAAGCACCGATTATACAAATTACGGATTTAGTCAAATTTTTTAAATTTTCTTAATTTGAATTTTTTTATTATATTCATCTATATTTATAATTTTCAATTTTTTTTGTGATTCTCTTTAATTTTTTCAGATTGTAGATTTTAAAATTTCATATATATGATTATTTTGCTTTAAGGGTTGGTACATTTCATTTTTTGAATACAATTTCTTAATTATGATGTATGAATACATTTATATCATAATACAAAAAACTATAATTAAAAACTAGAATGAATACAAATACAAATAATATATCATTAGAAATGAAACAACTTAGGAAAAGGAAAACATAATTTTAAAGAGAAAAATAAATATATACAATAAGGAAAATAATAATGAATACAATAGTTTTTAATAACTACAAAATCATTTGACATGCCATTGGAATGAAGAAAAACTAATAACGAAATACAAATTTAATCATACAAAATACAACATGAAAGCTAAATGAATTATAATAATACAGATGACATACATATTGACTTGTGAATACTATTTAAGAAACGATACAAAATTCTGGTAAATAAAGTAATACATTGTGAGAAAAGTATATCAAAATAACTATGAAACATACAAACATGGAAAATAGATGAATACCAAATACAAATGACCATTACATACTGGAATGATACAGTTGAACGAAAGGAACAAAAATATGGTTAAATAAACTAAATATCCCCCCACTGAGAGAAAAGGTGGTCCAATTTGTAAATTTAAAAAAATAAAGAATAGGATGAAAACTCTAAGGTTTTATAATAATAACTACTTTGGAGCGGACAATGACAAAAAATGACCTTTAGAAGAAGGAAGAGCCCACATATTTTAAGGTATGAAATCTTTGTAGAAAGTAAAAAGATTTTAGCCAACTTTACAGATAATTGAAATATCGTCCATTGATTTTCTCGAGTTTGTCATTTCTTATTAATTATGTTAATTAAAAAGAAAAACAAAATACATAAATCAACTCATAAAAAATTAAAAATATGTCATTTTAATAACTATGAAAGTTTGCTATAGAACCTATTAAATGTCAAAATATTTGTTGTTTTGAAAATTTCCCTTTTTTTAATCGGTTATAATTTTGTGTTAAATGATTATTTTTTAAAAGTAACAAATAAATATATAAATCCTAAAATATGTTAGATGGATAATATTCATATCTTTAATATAAGAACATATCTTAGTAAAGAGTTTTAAAACGGATTGACATTGAAAATTAAATTGGGTTCAATTGTGAATTCTCTTAAGTGGGTTGGACTTGAATGAGTTGAGATTGAACTCAATCAAAATTGTCTTGAGCCCAATTCTTAAAATTATGGGAATTGGACGGGTTACCGATGCTTGGGTTATTTTTAACAATCTTAGCAACATTTATAAAGTACATAAGATATAACCAATGTTTGGGTTATTTTTGACAACCTTAGCAACATCTATAAAGTACATAAGATGTAACCACAAATCTCTTATTGGACATGTGGATAATGAAATTTAATTGTATCCAAAATTGTAGAAAATAAATATTATATTAAATTTAAAATATATTCTCTAGATAAATATGAACTAATACAAGTAAATAAATTATTTAAGTACAAACAATATAATTTAATAAAAATCCAATCTCATTTATCTAGCCCATTAAAGTCATCTTATCATAGAGGTATGACCAAAGAACAAAAAAACGGCTAACCGAGAGTCCTTGCCCGACTAAAAGAAAGGGTTTGCTGGTAGAATGGGGGTAGATAGCCTTTTTTGGCCATATGGATTGAAAAAGAGTTCTTTGGGAAAGAAACTACACCAGGCTCCCTAGATCAATGTCAAATGGTGTGGCATGTCAAGTAAATTGAATGAGCCAATAGGATCATATCGTATATCAAAATGCCATAGCATGTTGCCTAATCAAATTAAAGGTCAATGGATGTACACCATATGAACAAGTGACATGTTCTGACCAATCAAACGATACCATGTCAACTTCAATCTGATTGGTCGAAAATAATTTATCTTCATCACAACTCTTCTATTTCACAACTATAAAAGTAAGTCTTTATAATCTAGAAAATACATTAAAATACTAACAATAATCCAAAGAAAGCTCGTGGATCAAATACCATAATTTCACTACAAACTACAAACATTCATGCAGTCAAGCATTTCTCTACAAGTTTTAGAGATCAAGATAAAGAATCATATCAAGATCAAACACCCTTGAACTCAATCATAAGTCAAGATCCAGACCATCAATTAAGGATCAAGCTTCAATCCCTTGAATTCTAGTATAAGTCAAGATCAAGTTCATCAAAATATAGTATCAAGATAAAAATCTTTTGTACTGGGATTTAAGCAATTTTTATGATTGAAAAAGAAAGATGAAATACGTCAGTCAACATGGTCCGAAGGTACACTGTTATAATCAGATGAATTCTTGGAAGCTTTCAAAATAAATAAAGACAAGAATATAGAAATAAAAAAATGAATAATATAATTTCATGATAAAACGCAATGAATCAGACTAGTGATGAATTTAAGAAAAAGAATCTATGCGTTTGATTTGAAGAAGGAGTCTGAAGAGGTAAGGTGTTTTACTTGAAGAAGGAATCTAACTTGAAGTAGAACTCTTCAAGTTACTCAGAATTGAAGAGTTTTAGTTCGACTACAATACGTCAAAATCAATAAATATAATTTGAAGAAGGAGTGTAACGAAGTAAGGAGTTTGAATTGAAGAAGGAGTGTAACAGAGTTAGGAGTTTGAATTTAATTGAAGGAGTGTAACGAAGTAAGGAGTTTGAATTGAAGAAGGAGTCGTATTTGTGTAACGACCTGTTTAGTCGTTTTGAGCAACAGATTTTATTCTGGAAAAACTGGCAGATGTGACGGAGGCCACGACGGACCGTCAAGGGCACGACGGACCGTGTGGAGTGGTTGTGTTTTTCAAAAACACTTAGAAAAAACGGAAATTGGGTACTGAAAATGACTCTCTGAACGTCGTGACGGAGTGGCAGGGACGGACCATCGCAGGCTCGACGGCCCGTCCAAGGCCATCCACTTAAACAAGTCTCTGTTGCATACGACGGGCAGAGAACGGGACCGTCGCAGCGCGACGGCCCTCACGGGCCTAGCAATCCAGTTCGGGTCGGATATTTCTTTACACGTTTTTTAAGGGAGTTTTTGACTATTCCTGCTTTTAATTATAAAGTTATAGGCGTTTTAATGGTTAATAAGTCTAATACTTGGGGGTTTAAAAGAGGTTGGTAACCTTAATTTAAATTAGTGGTTTATGTTCCTCCTTTACACTTAATTATTACTTTTAATTAGGGTAACAAAGAAGGAGGGGTTTGAATAAAGAAAATAGGAAAGAACAGCAAGAGAGAGAGAGAAGCGTCAAGAGAGAGAGACGAGAGGATAGCAAGGATGTGAGAAGATAGCTTGTGATTCAATCTTCGGGGAGGTTGGAGGTAGGGAGGTAGGTTTGGTGGTTTATGTTACGATATTCGTAGTAAACTCTTAAAGTGAATATTATGTGGGATAGTATTGAAAATCTCTGTGCCTAACTGTATGCTGCATGATATGATTAAAAGTGTGATGAATTAACAAAGATGATTGAAGCTATTGAATCCAAAATCTTGAAAGGTGAAAGAACCTAATCACTTGAATATTATATAATGAGAATGATGATCCTTAGTATGAAAACGGCTTGATAAAATATATAGTGAGAAATGATGAGCCTTAGTGTTAAAAGAAGGCTTGATGAATTAGGGGATCGGGTGCCACGTTCCGGTGGTTACCACGGATAGAATATGAGGATGGGAGGCACGTTCCGAAACCAGGATAGAATAGGATAGGGTGCCACGTCCCTGGTTACCAGGATTTAGAATAGAATAGAGGACGGAGTGGCACGTTGCCAGACACAAGGATTAGATAGAGGATCGGAGAGTGTCCGTTCCGACACGAGGATTTAGAGATGGACGGGTGACACGTTCCGGTACCAGATTAGAATCTGAGGATCGGGTGCCACGTTCCGGTACCAGGATGTAGAATATGAGGATCAGGAGTTAGTGGCCACGTTATGGACCAGATAGAAAATAGAGGATCGGAGGTCAGTACCGACAAAGAGGAAAGAAACAAAGAGATAAATGAAATCTTGAAGTAATGATATTACTCAATCTAATTGAACTTAATTCCCAAATAAGTTATGGTATTGAGTCTTGAAGCCTATGGCGTGAACTCGGGTGTAGAGTTATTATGAATCATGTTGTTATTTGTACATGTGAGTATTGTAGTCGATGTACATTATTATGATATAAATGTTCCTATTTTGATGTGGCCGATGATATCTACTCAGTACGGTGGTTGTACTGGACCCCCCTAATTTATGTTTCCTCTTTTTATTTATGGTAATGAGCAAAAGTTCTGTCACTTCAATCAACAGCGAGATCTAGCCAGTTCTTCACTTCATCGGAAATTCAGGGTGAGAGCTAATGCGTCTAGCTGGGACTGGGTCTTCTTCTTCAAGTAGTGATGCCTTAAACTTCCGCATGGACTAGCTTAGGTTTTAGTTTATTTTGTTCGTTAGAATCCTAGTTAAGTAATTTGAGATAGAGTTCTTGTGATGATGACTTCCAGATTTTGGGGATAATATAATAGTATTGAATTGTTTTTATTAATGAGTTTAGTCTTCCGCATATTTCTGTTGATATATCTTGAAATGTTAAGGTTTAGGTGGGTTGGTTCGCTCACATAGGAGGTATTTAAATGTGCGGTGCCAGTCGCGGTTCCCTGATTTGGTCGTGACAACTTGGTATCAGAGCCATGGTTCATTGGTCTCATCACACAAGAACAGGTTCGAGTAGAGTCTTAAGGAACGTAGGGGGACGCCTTTACTTTTCCTTGAGAGGTATAAGACTTTAGGAAAACTTTCACCTTCTTTCTTCTTCTTTCGGTTGCTATACTTGGAGCATTGGTTATCTGGGCGATACGAATTGGTATCTGACCATCTTAACTCTATCGCAGATGGTAGAACTAGAGCAACGACTCACACCAGCAGCAAACAACGGAAAGACAAGAAACGACTGAGCCAGCCACGTGGGGCTGTAGCTCGAGGAAAGGAGCAACGCAAGACGGCCGTGGAGAGGGCCGTGGGAGGAGTCCTCTAGGGGAAGAGGACAAGCACCTAGCCCATCTGATTAATAGGGCGGGACTACTTTCCACCGATGGAGGAGGTGATAAGAGAGGGGGAGGAAGGGGAGAATGAACAAGGGCAGAATGAGGAAATGCCACCCACAACATACCCCAGAGCTGATCAACCAAGTACTGCTTATCTTAGTGGGTTTCCGATCAGGGTCAGGCACCTCGTGGTTTCTGCACCAACACCTCCGGTTCAGAGGTACGACATGCGGTACTATGGCCCCCGCATGGATGCATCATGGATAGCACATTTCCATGGCTGACTACTGGGCCTATTATTGACAAATGATCAGCATGAAACTTTTCAGTAAGTTCTGAAATTGAACCTCCCGGTTATTTAAGGCGAGAAGAACAGGGATGCTCGATTTTTGTTGATTTCAAGAGCTATACACAGATGGGAATAGTTAGAATGGTTTGGCGTTGAGTTAGTGAGCTATCAGTTTCAGGGAACGGCCAAAACGTGGGTGGCGGTCAACTTGTTGTAGTGTTCAACACAGAGGCACCACCATGATTGGGAATCATTCTCTACCTGTTTATGGAGAAGTCTAGTATATCCCAGGACTTTGGAGTGATAGAAAAAGGGACGAGTTCTTGAGTCAGAGAAAGGAGGATGACAGTTAACGCGTTTATGAGGCTAATTTCGCGCCTATCCAGAACGCCACCCAACTTTGTTTGTCCACAAGAACGGATTGCCGTTTTGTGAATGGGTTGAGGTCAGAGTTGCGGATTTTCAGCCTTACAGGTAGCGGCTACGGCAACATCCTTCAAGAGGTGGTTAGACTTGTGATAGAGGTGGAAATAGGAGTGAAGCCATACGACGTTCACCACGACATCGACATCAAAAAGGTTGTTCGAAGGTGAAGGAAGAGTTTTAACGTTCTCACTCTAGAGGACAGAGCTCCGGAGGTTACTCAAGTAGACCAATTCAGGCTTCACTACAGACTTGTAGTGGGGGGTCCACCTCAGAACGGTCAAACTACTCCGAGAGACCTATGCAGGAAACCAGAGAGTATAGTGTATGGATGTGGGGAGGTGTACACACCAAGAGGTATTGACCAAACCAGAGTTGACAGAAACCCCACTAGCTAGAGGTAGAGGTGGTCATGGTAGAGGCCGCCTTTTAATGGAGGGCCGTGGTGGGTCGCGGCTAATGGTGGTCATCACAACGGCAGAGGGCGATGGGCGCAAAATGGAGCCACTACTACGCAACCTGGTAGGGTAGGGGCAATGGACAGGTACCACGGATGGGCCCATGTACGCTTTCCCTGTGGAGTCTGTGAAGCGGAGGCGTCTGATGCTGTTATCACAGGTAATCTTTGGTTTGTGATGCATTGAAATCGGTAATTTGACCCGGCTACACGTTTTCAAGTATCTTCATCATTTGCTAATGTCTAAAAATGCCTTGTGAATTACTTGCCATGCCTATTCGGGTTTGTTCTACACCGGTGGGTGAGTCTGTGGTAGTTGAAAAGGACATAGGTATTGTTTGGTGAACTTTGTGGGGAGCAACAATGTAGATTGGATTATTTAGAAATGGGTGACTTTGATGTATTCTGGGTATGACTTGCATTTCTCCAAATTTGCGATCTGGGAGTTGTAATTGCTAAAAACGTGACATTGGCCAAGCCTGGGGACAGATCCGTTAGTGTGGCGAGGGTTGACTAAGTCCAATCCGGTGCGTATCATCTCATTTCTTCGTGCAAGAAAAATGAGTTAGTAAAGGGGGGTTTAGCTTTCTTGGGCCAATCTCAGGATGACACCACTACCCAAGGACCTTCGATTGAGGCGTTTCGGTAGTCGCGAGTTTTTGGAGGTGTTTCCTGCAGAATCTTCCTGGTATGCCACCAGGATAGGGATTATTGACTTCTGTATTCGATCTTGAACGGGCACCACGCCCATTTCTTATACCCGTATGAGGGCTCCCGCGGAGTTAAGAGGAGTTACAGGCTCAACTTCAAAGTTGTTGAGGCAAGGCTTACTAGACCAAGGCATATCCTGGGGGTGTCCGGTTTGTTTGTGAATAAGAAGAAGGATGGGAGTTCTTTTTCGGATGTGCATAGACTACCGACAGTGGACAACGTAACATTAAGACAAGTATCCTCTTCCTCGCATTGATGACTTATCGATCACTAAAATGTGCTTTTGTGTCTTCTCTAGATGACTTGAGATCCGGTTATCATTCATTGAAAATAGGGCAACGGAGTGCAAAGACTGCTTTCGAACGATGTATAGACATTACGAATTTGTTGCGTGATGTCTTTTGGTCTTACGAACGCCCCTGCGGCGTTCATGGAGCTTGATGAAGCGGGATTATTAAGGCCGTACTTTGACCTCTTGTGATCGTATGTTAGATGATATACGTATTTACTCCAAGAGTAAGAAGGAACATGAGGAAACATTTGAGAAATGGTTATTGGAAGGACCGTTGAGGGAGAAAAAGTTTATGCCAAGTCTCTAAGTGCGAGTTTTGGCTAGGATCAGTGTCCTTCTTGGGGCACGTGGTTTCGAAGGATGGGGTGATGGTAGATCCTCTAGATCTGAGACAGTGAAGAATTGGGTAAGACCCACGGAATGTGTCAGAAATAGGATTTTGTGGGTTTAGCTAGCGTTACTACCCGCGCCTCGTGTTCAAAAGGTTCTCTTCTATTGCTTCCCAATTGACGAAACTTGACTAAGCAGAATGTTCCATTGTAGGTCAGATGGATATGATGACTGCGAGGAAAAGCTTTCAGCAAGCTGAAGCCTTTGTTGACTACCGCACCTATTCATACCTTGCCGGTTTTAGAGGGTAAGAACTTCATGTTTATTGTGATGCTTATCCTATTCGGGTTTGGGTTCAGGCTAATCAAGAGAAGAACGAACGTGATTGCTTATGCCTCAAGACAATTAACCAAGTGCCTCTGGTATTGATGAAGTACTATTCCAACTCATGACTTGGAATGGCGCTGGTGGTTGTTTGCAGTGAAGCAATGGAGACATATTTATAGGGGTGTTAAGGGTGAGGTCTACACGGACATCATCGTAGCCTTCATGTATTTCTTTACTCAGAAAGATTTGAAACTTGAGGCAAAGGCGATGGATTGGAACTATTGAAGGAATCACGACCTCACTTATTTGTATCATCCGGGGGAAGGCGGAATGTTGTGCAGATGCCTTGAGTAGGTAGAAGAAAGGCGGAAGAAGCAATGGGAAGCCTAGTCATTTGCAAGCCTCTAGACGCCCATTGGCTAGAGAGGTTCAGACTTCTGGCTAACGACTTGATGAGGTTGGAAATAAAGGAGACGGGATGGAATGTTGGCTATTGTGGAGTCAAGATCTTTCTGTTCTGACAAGGATCCAGGAAACAGTTTGATGATGAGGAAAACTAAGGCGAATCAGAGGATAAAGTGTGCGAGGAGAGGCTAACTAAAGAGCAACGATCGGACGAGGGAAGGTGTGTTGCGGATTAGGGAAGGGTATGTGTTACCCCTGCATTGTGATTGTTGATCAAAACACTATTCTGGCAGAAGATCATAGTTCAAGGTTATTCATACATCCGGGTGCAACCAAGATGTATCAGCGACCTAAACACAAACACTTTTGGTGGAGTAATGTTAGAATATGAAGCGCACAATACTGTGACTGTATTGCCAAGGGTCCAAACTGTCCAACAAGTGAAATATGAAACCAAAGGCCCGGAGAGGAACACTTTCAAAGAATGCCCATTCCGGAATGGAAGTGGGAGAGATTGCAATGGACTTTGTTGGTGGTCTTCCAAAGACACTGGGGAAGTTTGATCAATGGGTAATTGTGGGACAGATTGACTAAGTCTTGCCTCATTCATTCCGGTTAAGGTGTACTTACCAATGCAGAGATTAGAAGTTAGCCAAACAACGTTACAATCTCAGAAGTTGTTCGATTGGCAGGGAGTTCCACATCCATCTATCAGATTTAGAGTAAGCCAAGTTTACTTCTAAGTTTGGAAAACATTGCCTGCCAGAATTGGGTACTAGGTGGACTTAGTACACGCGTTCCATCCTCAGACCGACGTCAGTCTGACGCGAAACGATTAAGTGTTGGAGGATATGCTTTCGCGCCATGCGTGATAGAGTTGGGGGCCAGTGGAGAGCATTCTTACCTCTGGCAGAGTTTTCGTACAATAATAGTATCACTCGTATTGATATGGCTCCAGTTTAAGCATGTTATGGGAGGAGGTGTTGTAGATTCTCCAATTGGTTGGTTTGAATGCATCGAGGTAGACCGTGGGGTACCGATCTCTTGAGGGATTCGTTTAGAAAAGGTGAAGGGCACATTCACGAAAAAGCTTCTAGCGGCGCAAAGTAGACAAAAGGAGTATGCAGGACCGGAAGGTTAGAGACTTGGGAGTTCATTGGAAGGTGAAACAAGTCTTGTTGAAGGTTTCACCCATGAAAAGGGGATGCGGTTTGGCCAAAGAGGTAAGCTAAGTCCAAGTATATTGAGGCCATTTGAGGGTACTAAAGAGGAATAGGGGAGGTGGGCTTATGAATTTAGCCTTGCCCCCAGGGCTGTTCAGGAGTGCATCGGTATTTCATGTGTCCATGTTGAAATAGATTACCCTGGAGATGGAAACTACATTACCGTTGGGAATCAGTGTTGGTGGATGAGAATTTGTCTATGAGGAGGAACTGTTGCTATTTTAGAAGGGAAGTTCGCAAGTTGAGCGGTAAACCAAGAGGATTGCATCCATCAGGTGCAATGGAAGAATCGATCGATTATTGAGAAGCCCACTGGGAGAAGGAGGGCAGTATGCGGGGGAAAGATACCCATTATCTGTTTACGGATTTCAGGGTAATTCCCTTTCGCATGTTTTCCTTCTTGTGATCGTTCGGGGGACGACGATGGGTAAATTTGGTATCTATTGTGAACGACCGTTTATCATTTTGAGCAAACGATTTTTATTCTGGAAAAAACTGCAGACTGTGAGGGATGGCCACGACGGACCGTCAAGGGCACGACGGACCGTCGTGTGGAGGGTGTCGTTCAAAAAACACTTAGAAAAACTGAAATTGGGTTACTGAAAATCGGACTCTCTAACGTCGGACGGAGGGCATGGACGGACCGTCGCAGGCTCGACGGCCCGTCACAGGGCCATCCACTTAACAAAGTCTCGGTGCATAAGTAAAAACCGTGTTGGAAGCAGGACGGGACCGTAGCAGGCCGACGGCCCCGTCAGGGCTACGGCTAATCCCAGTTCGGGTCGGATTTCCTTAAACGTTGTAAGGACTGATTTTTTGACTATCCTGCTGTAATTATAAAGTTATAGGGTTAATGTTAATAAGTCTAATTACTTGGGGTTAAAAGAGGTAACCTTAAGTTAATTAGTGGGTTTTATTTCCATCCTTACACTTAATTACTTAATTAGGGTAAAAGAAGGAGGGTTTGAATTTAAAGAAAAATAGAAAGAACAGCATCAAGGAGAGAGAGAGAATAGAATCAACGAGAAGGAGAGAGACGAAGAGGATAGCAAAGGATTTTGAGGAAGATAGATTGTTGATTCAATTCTTCGGTGGAGGTAGGTTATGGTTAGGTACGCTATCGGTAGTAAACTCTTAATAGTGAACTATATGTGTTGATAGTATTGTTAAAACCTGCTATGTGCTTAAATTGTTGTAATGCTGGCATGATTATGATTTATAAAATTGTGATGAATTAACAAAGCTGATGAAGCTATTGATCCCAAAATCTTGAAAGAACCATAATTCACTTGATATATTATATAATGAGAATTGATGATGCTCTTAGTATGAAAGAAGGTTGATAAATTATATTAATGAGAATGATGATGCATTCGTGTAAAAGAATGGCTTGTGATTAGGGGATCGGGTGCGTGCCCAAGTTTACTGGTACCAGGATAGAATATTGAGGATAGGAGTGTCAAGTTCCGACACAGGATAGAATTGGATCGGGTGGCCACGTTCGGTACCAGGATAGAATATGATAGAATATGAGGATCGCGGAAGTGTCACGTTCCGACATCCAGGATAGAATAGAGGATCGGAGAGCAGAAGTGTCACGTTTCCGACACAGGATTAGAATATGGATCGGGTTGCCACGTTCCGGTACCAGGAAGATATGAGGATCGGGGGTTGCCACGTGTCCGGTACCAGGATAGAATCAGAGGATCGGAGAGTGCCACGTTCCCGGCACCAGGATAGAAATGAGGATCGGAAAGTGTCACGTACCGACACAAGAGAAGAAAGATAATGAATCTGAAAGATAATGAATTTACTCAATCTAATGAAACTTTAATTCCCAAATAAGTTGGTATTGAGGGCTGAGCCTATGTGTGAACTCGGTTGTAGTTATTGATGAATTCATGTTGTTATTGCTACATGTTGAAAAAAGGTATTGTGTCAGATTTTACTTATATGATATATAATGTTCCCTATTTTGAGTTGGACGATGATATCTACTCAGTACGTTGTGGTGTACTGACCCCCTACTTTCATGTTTTCCTCTTTGTTATTTGTGTAATGAAGCAAACGTTCTGGCAACTTCCAACTCAACGAGAATCATAGCCAGTCTTCAATTTCATCGGAAATTCAGGGTGAGCTAATGCGTAAGCTTCGGACTGGGTCTTTCTTCTTCAAAGTCTTGATGCCTTGAATTCCGGCATGGCTCAGTTAGTTGTTGTAGTTTTATTGTGTCTTAGACATTCCTAGTTAAGTTTTTAGTATATATTGAATAGATGTTCTTGTGATGATGACTTCCAGATTTGGGGTGATAAATAATAATAGTATGGATTGTTTTTATTAATGAGTTTAAGTCTTCCGCATTATTTTCTGTTGATATATCTTGAAAAGTTAAGGTTTAGATGGGTTTGGTTGCTCAAATAGGAGGGGTTAAATGTGGGTTGAAGTCGACGCCCTGATTGGGGGTCGTGACAATTTTGAAGTAGAACTCTATGTCAAGAGGAGTCACGTCAATAGAGTTTGAAATGAATAATAGCTCTATGAAGAATTGTTCTTAAATAGAGCTGAAGTTGTCTAAAATACGTGTAGACTTATAGAGAAAAAAGAGCAATTAAATAATTGACATCGTAAGTGCTATCAACGAACTGAAGAAACACCTCAAAGAACCTGGTCCTTTTCCAGAGCTTATGTGATAAAAGTTTTTCTTCGATTGAGTCTTGATTTAATCTTAGTTCAGTGAGTTATAAACTGAATTAGAAGTGTTATCTTTAGGCTATGATAACTCCAAGAGTTTGGAACACATACCTTGGATATTTTTTTTGAAGGTTAAGATTTAGTGTTAGTTCTTAGGATTACAAGAGTTGTAATCTGAATTTATAACTTCAATGTCAGGAATTAGAGTTAGTTCATAGGATTGCAAGAGTTATAATTTAAATCCATAATTTGAAGTCAAGGAATTAGGGTTAGATCTGTATGTTTAAAAGTTTGTTATCTATTTTTTGTGGAGGCTCAGTGACTTAGGGCCCGTTTGGATGAGCTTAATAAAAGCAGCTTTAAAAAAAGTAGTACTCTTTGAAAGTGCTGAAACTTATTGAAAAAAAAATAAGGCAGTATGTGTTGGATTAAAAAGGGCCTGAAGTTGCTATGCCAAAACGTGAAAAGGAAAAATGGAAGAAAGAGATGTTAGGGTCATGTTGTTAATTTGGGATTTGTTTAAAAATATTAAGGGAAAAGAACAGAATAAAAATGTGGTAAACTTAAAACAGCTTATAAGCTAAAAAAAGAAAAGCACCTCTACCCCAACTTTTAACTTTTGGCTTAAAATAATTTTTTTTTAACTTAAAATAAGTTATTTTCAGTATTGTCAAACAGTTAAATAAGTAAAAAATCATCTTTTAAGTCAGTTTGACCAGCTTTTAAGCTGAGCCAAACAGGCCCTAAGTAAAGTTGGAGTTAAATTTTGTAGGTGTACATGTCGCGGTTTTTTACACCTTTTGTGTCAGGTGTTTTTCACGTAAAATACTGTGTTTTTCCTTAATGTTCTTACTGCTTTGTTGGAACGCGTTAGGCATTCTGTTTCACGCTAGGTGGAAGTTAAAATAAATAAGTTAATAGGTTATGCAGAATAATAATCTGAATTTATATTTGGAAAAGAAGAAATAAGGATTCCATTGAGATTGTAAGTTGTAACATTACTATGATTATTGCAATATTTTCAATCTTAATTTTTTTTTTCGACCCAAATTTTACTATCTACATGGCCCTTTATAGTCAAATACTGTCTAGGTCTGTGTAATGAACCTTGGCTTCTATTGAGGGTGTCTATAAGCGATAGTGTTCCTTTTCTTCATCATATCTTTGAAAAATTGATTCCATGCTAAAAAGAAAAAGCTAAAATATTATTAGTCAAATGAACATGTATAACTCTTATCGTGTATTTGATTTTCTTGAATACACAATGCCTAGATAGATTAAATGCAAAAACTTATGATATTTTGTGAGGAAATTAAGAAAATTATATCTTGTGGAGACATTAACAAAACTATCAAGATTATACATTAAAGTTGACACATAGTTTCAAAGACTTTATTAAAATTTAGACCCTTTTACCAAGGAGAGGAAAAGCTTGCTAAACACTATAAACTTATATTGGTGGAGTTGTTCTCACATGAAAAAACTTCAATACAAAAAATTCGTCATGAGAATGGGAAGAAATATGAGGACCTCATCATCAACTTGAAACTCAATATGGTCATGGATGATACTGAACAAATTAAAAGAAATACAAGGTTCACCGAGTACATAAGATGGATTAAAATTCAGGACAATATGCTTCGACAGAAAGACAACATACAATGGAATAAAGAGGGAGATTTTATTGCACAAAATGCTTCTTCAGCTCTATTAAACAGAAAAGAAGCAGCAAGGCGTTGTTTTCATAACCTATTCATTGAAAAAGAGAAAATTCCTAATTTTGGAGTTCTCAAGCACATAAATAGAGAAGAGAACCCTCTAGCTTTGTACAATTTTGACCTATAAGTTTATCTAATTTCTTTAATAAGATTAATCATTTCTAACATCTTGGCTATTAGACAGATGATAGTTTACTTCCTAAATTATCATCCGATAGTCAATTGATGAGTGGTAGATTTGCACTCAGTTAAAATCTATATTATGCCCCCACCTGATCAGCGAGTCTAGACCAGGAGCAAAGGACGTCTTTCTGGCTAGAACATTAGTACATAGACACCTCAACCACTAGTTAGCGCTTAGCCGCCGACTACTGTAGATGTTGAATTCAGCGGAGCTATTCAAATATTCTCTTAGGTTGTTGTAGCATAGTCTCGGTGTCACGACATAGTTTTCCAGAAATGGTAATTTGCATGATTCAGTAGGTACTTGGAGGATTCAGTCTAGAGTTTCTCTACATGAATCCTCCAGGTCAAAGGTTGAGGAAGACCATCTAAGCATCATTGATGAGGTGAAGAAAATACTAAGGGTGATGCATGCTAGCGAAACATAGGGGTTTTGACTTGCAAACTATCAAACACTTGATATGAACAATGAGAGTTTAATTGTGGAGAAGAAGCAACTCCTATCGAATGAAATAGTTTTATGGATGCTTTACTTGATCCCTTCTTGCCAAGGTAGTTTTGAGAAGCTAAGGATAAGGAGCTCATGAGTATCAAACAGGAAGAAACTAGTGTGAAAGAATATACCTTCAAGTTCATTCAGCTATCTCAATATGCTCTTGGAGTGGTTTAGAACATGATGGGAAGGATGAAGCGTTTTGTATCAAGAGTGGAAAGACGTGTATCTAAGGAGTGTGCTGCAACCACGCTTCACATGCAAGGATATCAATATCTTCAACTTATGGTTTATGTCGAACAGGTTAAGGTAGAAAAGTTGTGTTGGATTGAGAAAAATTTTGATGGTTGATATTCGATTAAAGAGGGAAAACATGCAAAGAAGAGGTTCATCCAACATGTTCCTAATCAAACAGAGTCCTAGTGGGATTAGGAGAAGAAGTCTTGATCTGGCAAAAGAAAGTTGTGGCGGTAGAAGGCTAAGGCGGTGGATGAAGCATAAAAGGAAACTCAAACCTACATGGGAAGGGAAGGAGTAAAAGGTCACCCACTTCGACTCAAAGAAGGAGAGGTTTAGTACAAGGGTAGGGTTTTCTACGGAGAAGTTTGTGCTCTTAAATAGAGAGATACAGGGTGTGTTTGGCATGATGGAAAATATTTTCGATTTTCTCATTTTTATTTGAGTTAAATGTTTTGGAAAATTTGTTCAAATCAATTCATTTTTCTCATATTTAAGAAAAATGACTTCCCTTCAAAACTTAAAGAAAACATTTTTCAAAACTCTCTTTCAATTTCAAATTAACTCCCCTCCCTCCCCCAAACCCAAAAAAAAAAAAATCAAAGTTTGTTTTAAACAATGTTTAGCTTCAATTTTTGGTACACACCCTCACCCCCTACTTCTCCCACCCACCCACCACACACCCCCCACCCGCCGCCCAAAACAAAAAAAATATTTAAGTTCTTTAAAAAAAGCTGTTTCATTCAAATTTTCTTACTTTTTTACCCCGGATCCCCAAACCCACCCTCCACCAGCTCTCCCACCCCCATTTCAAAAAAAATTAAATGTGTTTTTAAAATATTTGTCCAACTTCAAAAAAGTTCATTGGTTTGTTTTTACTATATCTCTGATCTCCCGCCCCCTTCCATCCCCAACTAGCCTCACCCCCCAAAAAAAATGGAAATTTTGTTTTAAAAATTATTTTCAATCTTCGCCATTTCATATTTTTTCACATCTACCCTCAAGCCTCCCCTCCCTCCTCACCATCCCTACATTGTGCTATATCACCCTTACAAAAATTTTAAATTTATTTTAAAAAAATATTTTCAACTTTGAGTTTTATGTTTTACTCCTACCCGCGGACCCCCCTCCCCAACTAACCCTCACCCCCAAAAAAATTAAGTTTTTTTCTTAAAAAATATTTTCAATTTCAAAAATTATTTTCTACTCTAATAAAAATAAAAGATATTCCTCAAAAATATTTTTCATTCATAAAAGAAACACTAAAAATCTTTTTCGAACTAAATATGAAGAAATAAGTTAAAAATGTACATGTTCTCCAGGAAAACAAGAAAACATGTCCTTCCTACCAAACACACCCATAATCATGACACAATTAAGTAAGAGAGAGTTCATAGATTATAGAGAGTTGTGATTGGAGATTTCAAGGTTCTGCGGAAACAAAGAAACAAAATTAAAGAACTTGTTCCATATGATTGATTTTTCTAGTTAGGTAGTTTTGTTTGTTGGTTGTTGAGTTATTGTCTTTTTTATTCCATATCTTAGGCTAGTTTTCGAGTTGCGGTAATTTGAAGACTCGGAGAATACAAATCTTGGGGTTTTGTGTTGGAGATAAGAAATTAGAATTTAGTTCATAAGATTGCAAGAACTATTATCTAATTTAGTTTGAAGTTCAGAGTTAATAGAAGTTGGATTAAATACTACTATATTGTTGTTTAACAAGCATTGCAACGGTCAGCCTCCATTCGAATTATGTTAGGGCGAGCAACCCTAAACAAAAAAAAAAAAGAGTCCTTTTATTTCCTTTCCCTATTTTCTTTATGCATTTCATTCTTTATTTGGTCAGTTTCAAACAAAATGAGAAAAAAGGATCTTGTCAATAATATAGCTCTTTCTTTACCGATCTCCTTTTGAAGGACAGATTTCGCATTCCTAATCGCGATAGGATCGGACGGTTTTCTTTGCCTTGGTAGGTGATCACATCCCCACACAACGACATTCTTTGTTTGTGCGCTACTAATTAAAGAGTATAAGTGTTCGTTAGAAGAATTGGGAGGTCTATTCTAACAAGTCCAGGTCTACCAACAATGGGCTAGTCATCAGAGGTCTGTAATGGTAATAGAACATTGTTTCATAAGAGTTCATCTGGACTAGTCTCATTGTCAGCCAGTGGGACAACACCCAAGTCTGGTAATGATAAAATATTTGTAGCATTAGGCTCTCAATCTCATAGAAGTGTTGCACAAGAGTGCACTTACCCAATGAAGGGCAATGGGGGATTTTAAGGACAATTATTTGAACAAATTTTGTTGTGATTATACAAAAGATGAAAAATTAGTTATAAGAATTGAATCCACTTTTATTTGGTGGAGACTCCCACATAGTAAACTACTCTCTCATAAGCTAATTTTTTTTAATCATCATATTTATATTGAATAACCTATAATTGTTAACGGGCTTGAAAAATAATTTGATATAAGTAGTTAATTAATGCTAAATCTAAAATAGGAAAAAATGAATGCTAAAATAGACAAGTAAAATCAAATACTAAATTATTAATACAATAATTAGAAGTGAATGGATCGAAGGAGTATAGATAACTTGAAGCAGTTTTTGAATATTTACCAAAAATATTGGTCAGAGAGGTAGCAAATGATACAACTAAGGTGACAAAGAAGGAAAAAGGAGCACATCATACTCATATCCTAATCCACCCATCACAAATAGGATGACAAAATATTCCACAAGAGAAAATTTAAGAAAATAATGATGAATACGACAAACATGATGAGATAGGGAAAATTACGATCTGAAGACTTTGGGTGGATCAATCTAACTTAAGATAAAACTTTAGTTGGATTTGAACTTTGGTCTCGCGGATGGTATCTTTGGCCTAGAGCAGCGGCACACGACACTCCTATTTTTCCTCATAGGTGCACTATTGATTACTCCACATCTTAATTTCTGTCACTTTACCATAATAGATGTCACACCCCTTTTTTGCGCAGCGGCGTAAGGTTTTTCCAATTTAAGTGACATTTTTAAAAGAGATTATTTTATTTCAGAGTCGCCACTTGAAATTGAGTTTTGGTGTTCCAAGTAACCTTATTTACATCCCTAATCAAAAGGAAGTTGACTCGTTATTTTATGGTCTGCGAAATTAAAAATCGGGTAAGGAATTCTGTTGATCGAAGGGAAGGAATTAGGCACCCCTCGCTCCCGTGGTTCTAGCACGGTCGCTTTATTGACTTTTATATGTCTTGACTTAATTTTGAATATATGATTGTGTGTTATCTAACAATTTCTTATGTTCTCGCTCTTTCTTTGATTTATTGTTAAATTACTTTGTAAAATGTCATATTTCATTAGTGTGTGGTTTGTTGGAAAGCAGGAGCTCTTTCCAACCTCACCACAATTGATGTTTATTTTTGTATTTAAAGACTTAAAAGTCATTTAATATTTTTTGGATCTTAAATTTTTGTCTTATCATTATCATAAGCCTTAAATTATACATATCTTAGTTTATTTTTCTAAAAAAAATGAATAAATATATTAATAAGAAGAGAGATAAAAATTAAAATTGAAAAGAATACACCTTTATATAATTTTTTTTATTTCTTATTTTAGTCAGTTTAAAATGGAAAGAACCCAGAGTTAGTTAAAATAAATTTTATTTATCTATTTTATGTTACAAGTTTTGGGTCACTTTAATATGAGTTGGCATTTTTTTTTTAAAAAAAAAGATGGTTTTCTCTTTCTTCTTATAGAGTTTACCTATTTTCTTTTATGTTCGCGGCTCATGTTTAGTGTGTGGAGTAAGAGGTGGGAGGCTTGGCCGTTGAGAGAAAGTTTTATTTGGGAGTCTGTAAACAGTAATAAAATAACGTGATTTTTAAACAAAGTTCGCATTATTAAAAGAAATGTAAAGAGAGTGTATGGTTTGATGTATTTTATTTTTATTGGGTAATTTTGCTTCTTTATTTTTAATAGATAAATAAATACAGTTTATTAAAATATATACAAAGAGAAAAAGTAATTAACAAATAAGAACTAAATGTCATCTAATTATTATACTGTCATACTGTTATAATTAAGCTTAGAATTTTAATGAAGAACAAGATAAAAAGAAACTGTAAAGCAAGCAAGAATAATACACGTTATTTAAAATTTGACTCTATATTTTAAGAATATAAAAATCTCAAGCTATTTGCCTTTTCATAATGTATAAAAATGTTAATGAAACATGCATAAATTTAAAAAACTTTATATCTTTGAAATCATATCATTGGATGATTCTCGAAAACATATAATGTAATAAGATCAAGGTTCACCTTTGTGAAATTAATTCACAAATTAAAAATACACAGATAAGGCAGAATTGAAGGCCTCGAATTCCCCTTATTTTTTTGAGTTTTTTTTGTGCATGTGTTCCTTAGGAAAAAACAAGGTTGAATAGTTTCTTTTTGTTTTTTTTTTCCTTCTGTTGCTGAATTTTTTTTGTTTGGATGCCTCCCTTTTCCGATTTTTCTCTTTTTTCTTTGTAACCATTTTCTTCTCTTCCATTTGTTTCCCTGTATAATGGGTATTATATTTATGTACATTGTATGGAAGAGTTGGATCTGTGGTGGAGTGTGGGGGGATGGAGAGAAAGGTGATGTGTGATAGTGGGGGTGGGATAATGGGTAAGGTTAATGTCTTTTAAATATTATTTTTGTTTTGAAATAATAATAATATTAATAAGAAAAAATTAAAAGCTAGATAAAAAACAATTATAAAATTTAAAAATCACGAATTGATTTAAAAAGTGGATGGAATAAATAAAAAATACACGGTATAAGTGGTATGTCTGATTTTTGTGTTTGCATATCTTGTTGATAAAAAATTAAACTGAATAAAATAATGAGAGCAAACGTGCAAAAGAGTGGTATTACAAATATTAAGCTTAAAAAAGGGTATAAAAATTAAATTCGGTCAAAATATTGTTGTCTACAGTTTTCCCCTCTCTACTGTATAAAACACGAAGAATGTTCAGGCAAGAAGTAGACAAAGTGACAAGTTTTGACCTACTTCTTATTTTGAAAGACCAAAATTTATGCGATTCCGAGTCCTTGTTTTGGAAAGCCACATATCAAGGTTATAAGGGAATCAGATCACGTGTAGTAGTTAGGGAAGATGAGGTGATGAGTTGGAGTAAGTGAGGTTCCATCGTGACTCTTATCCTACCATAAAAATATAAAATTGAATTAATAGTGAAAAAGAAAACAAATGACAAATTCTTATCCATGCAGGTTTTCTGAATCTTCACTTGAATTTTGACTTTGAGATATCACCTTGATTTTTGGTGAATATCTTAACCTAGATTGGAAATGGAGGCTGAACTTGCCATTAGGCGGAAATTTTGATCTTCAAAATGACCAATTTGAAAAAATTGCTATTGAATAGGTGCGTGTTTTCTGATCAGAAGTTGACTAGTTAAACGATGTGAGGAAGTCAGGCTGCTACATGCAGAAGAAGCTTAATTCTAACGATCATTGAATTGATCATTCTAAAAAAAACTTTGTGTTTGAATTTCAAATTCCTGTTCTCGCTTGAGGAGGAAACCTGAAACCCCACCAAACAAGCAAAACCTGACCACACTTTTGTGCCCTAGTTTTCACTCAGCACTGTTTATCCGGTATTAGCAAATATAAATATGTAAAACATAAATCCGGGACAGGAAGTGTTTAATTTTAAAAGAAAATTAAAACTAAAAATCTAGACTAGGAAGGGTTTTTATCCTATTGGAAAAGTTAATTAATCCATATTCAGGAGGGTCCGGTAGTCCCATGATCCAGGAGGGTTCATTGCTAGTCCCATATCCAGGAAGGGTCCTGCTAATCTAAATCTTATATTAGAAGAATATCTTATATAACCACATCTCATTTAGAATCACACAACTTTTTTATTTTCTAGTTCCAGTTTGCATTAGAAAACATTTTTTTATAAATACTAGTAGCATGAATGAGAAAATATTCGATTCCCAAAAGAAAATGCAAGACAATATTCAATTGGGAAGTTTGTTCCTAGAAATTAGTGATGAAACGGTTTGCCTTATAGAACGGTAGTGTATTTTTTTTACAAATAAAAACTATGTTCCATTTTTAACTTGTGTATTTGAAAGTCTTTTTAATACGTATTTTGTATGTAACTTATTTATTTAAAAAAAGATGATCAATTTTTTGTTTTATCATTGACGGTTATAAGATTGTATTTCTTGAGACGAGCCGCCCATTGTGAGATGCTAATTCGTATCTTTGTATAGCAAGGAATCAGGTCAGACGTAGTTCATTTAAGACCTAAAATTATTGTTATTTTGTCTTGATTTTTTTCTACAAAAGAATCTTTGTTGAGAGAAGAAATGAACACTTCATGGTTGACAATGTGTTACTTTGTTGGTCCAACAATTAGAATGATGATATGAGTCATCTTCAACTACTTTCAGCAAATTGAGGTTCAATTTGAGTAATACTATAATTCAAATGGATCTCAAACATATTAAAGTGTTTACCTGAATTGAGATGACCTAAGTTAAGGAATTAAAAGTCATCCTATCTTCATGTGTCAAGTGCCCTCGTAATAAAAAAAAAAAGTCCCTACTCGAAATAGAAGTATTCGGATTTAGGACTTTTTATATACAAAGTCACTCACACTCGGCAAGAATTAAGTATAAGATTGAGATGATACCATGTTGGCCCTTATGTAAGTATCCATTGATGTGAGAATACACCAAATGGGATCAAATAGGGAGATTATGGCTTTGTAATGTAGGTTTGGAGAAAGGCAGGACATTAATTGGGGTGTTAAAATGAATATTTCCTCCTAAATTTGGAACAACTTCCAATATATTTTTTTCGAAATCTTTTTACCATTCATTTTTTTTATTTTCTCCTTTCATTTTTTATTTTAACTTTTTGTCAATTGCTTTGAACTGGCACAACTGTTTTTTTCACTTTGATTATCAAATTAGGTCGCGGCAGGTTATTCTAATTGATAATACAAAAACATGGATTTCTGGGTAGATCCAGAATATAGTGCATTATGGCTCTTAAAAATAGACATTGAAATGAGGGTATTCAAATAAAAATGTTTCAGGCTCAAAATGAGAAGATCTATGGATAAATGTCATTTGGTAGGCTTGATGAAAGGCACAATCGGACGAAGAGAAAGCCTATAATCATTTCATAAGTTAAATGTTGCCTCACAATTTCACCTTTAAAACCAACATTTAGGCCAAGTCTAAATCACAAAGTCATTCCATGAATTTTATATAAAGCTCCCAACAAAATGCACAAGAAAACATGATGTCGGCAATTCATTCTAACCTCACTTTAAGCAAAATGAGTTTCTAAGTTATAACATAAAATATATCCAAGGATATACAAAAGAATTTATAGGTCAACAACAAAGTTACTACGTACTGTCAAAATAGTTTAAGTTAAAACTTTATTATTTTGTTTATACAAATTGTAAGAATTTTTGATATCAATCCAAGTAAAATATTGTTTCAAAAATAAAATTAAAAAAATCAATTTTTTTGCCCAATTTTTTTTGCGAGGGGGACTTTTCGATTTTTTTTTCTTGGTGAACCGAACCTCAAAATAAGGCTTTTGCCTACGTGATATTTGTATAAAGCACGAAGAAGGTCACGACGTAGTCCAAGAAGTTTTAAAACACAACATTATTTTTTTGTAGGAAATATTATATTTTTTTTTTTAAATTTTTTTTATAAAGATCAAGAAACCGAGGAGGATATTGCTACGTATCTCATCGAGTTGAGAAATAGGTGTGCATAGTGTGTAAATTTTACCCTTTTTTCATTATTTCTTAAAAAAATATGTTATTTTACCTTTCGAAACTGTTTTATTTTGGTCATGTATTGTAAAATAAAAATATTATAAAATTTTGAGATTTACAAATAAGTGCTTTATATTATTTATTTGAGGAAATGATCTATTTTTTTTAGTGTTACTAAGTATTCACGACGTTGGCTCGGTATCAAATGTATATTATAACATTATATAAACACATAATTGAACCCAAGGTTGAGCCACATTAGTAAATTTTTTAAAAAAATGCATATGTAGAAAAAAAAAATGAATCAGAGTTAAGGATAATAAATGTTTGAGCACCTTGTTTACTAGTTAGCAACATCTGGAATGAATGTCTAGACTGTCATAAAAATGAGTGGACAACTCAAATGAGAAAGGACAGTTTTACCGTTAGCAGGGCTTTCCGGCTCACTGGTTATCCTCACATCCTAAGATGGGTTACTATAGAATCCTTCCCAGGACATTGTCGCATTTCGCTGGTATACACTGTTGGGAGCGTAATCGCCAGCTCCGAATATTGTATCTTGAGAAAACGTCAGATTGGTGTTTTGAAAGACCATTTATATTGAAATTCAACAATATCATCGTGGTAACAAGCGAATAAGACAACATTAATAAACAAACACGATATAAAAATACAACCAGTTCATATACAAGTCAATATTTAAAAGCTCGACATTCTAGTTAGTCCCCAGCGGAGCTCCATCTGTCACAACCCCTTTTTCGCGCAGCGGCGTATGGGTTTTTCAATTTAGTGGACATTTTAAAAAGGGGATTATTTTATTTCAAAAGCCGCAACTTGAAAGTGAATTTGGTGTTCCAAGTCACCTTATTACTCCCTAATCAAAAGGAAGTTGACTCGTTTATGTTTGGTCTGTGTGAAATCAAAAATAGGATAAGAAATTCTGGTTGGACCGAAGGGTGTATTAGGCACCCCTCGATCCGTGGGTTCTAGCACGGGTCGCTTTATTGAACTTTTATATGTCTTGACTTAATTTTAAATATATTATGTTTGTTATCTAACAATTATTATATTCCCGCTTTCTTGAATTTATTTTAAATTACTGTAAAATTTCTATTTTCATTGTGTTGTTAGTGTTGGGAGCAAACTCTTGCCCAACCTCACTACAAATTGGTTTTTGTTTTGTATTTAAAGACTAAAAGTAATTCAGTTTTTTGGCTTTAATATTTTATTAGCATTATCATTATCATACGCCTAAAATAAATTATACATTATCTTAAGTTTTATTTTCTAAAAAAATGAACAATATATAATAAGAACATAGAATAAAAAAATAAATTAAAAGAATATACCTTTTCATTATAATTTTTTTTACTTTTTCGTATTTTGAGTAATTAAAATGGAAAGAACCCAGAGTTAAAAATCAATTGTATTTATCCTATTTATTGTACAAGGTTTTGGGTTCCACTTTAATAGTGTTTGTTCTATATTTTTTTTAAAAAATGCTATCTCTTTCTTCTTATACTTGACCTATTTGTCGTGGAAGTGGGGCCTGCTGTTGTTTTTATAATTTTTTTTACGTCTTTTCCTTTATATTAAAGTTTGAGTTTGTATTCTTTCAACATTAATAAATTATGATTTTTTTTTTAAAAATAAGTTTTCGCATTAAAAGAAAGATAAGTTTGTAACGGACCGTTTAGTGCATTTGAGCAGCAGATTTTTTTCGATGGAAAAACTGGTGAGTCGAGGGACCCCACGACGGACCGTCATGGGCCACGAAGACGTCGAGGGGGTTCTCGTTTCCAAAACACTGAGAATATGAAAAATTTGGGGGTAAGGAGATCGGGAATAGAGAAAGTGAATAGACAGGCATTTCCCGCGGCGGGGGTCCGAGGATGCGGTACCGGGCGGGTTGGGGGGGTGGCAGGCACGGACTGTCTATGCATGACGTCACAGACCTTTTATGAAATCTGGTCTCTGTACTCTGTTGACGGAAAGACCCCACCGGGGGGCATGGACCGTCGCAGGCACGACGGGCGCCCGCACGTTCACAGGACGCGTAATCCCAGGCTGGTTCGAATTTCTGGCTTAAATGTTTTAGTGGCGTTTTGGACTATTCTGCTTAATTATAAAGTAGGGGGTTAAGGTTAATAAGTCTAATTACTTGGGGTTAAAAGAGGTAACCTTGAGTTATTAAGTGGGTTATGATTTGCCATTTTTTATACTTAATTATAGCTAATTAGGGTAAAAGAACGAGGGTTGAAAAGAAAAATCAGAAAGAGAACAAGGAGGAGGAGAGAATCGACACTGAGAAAGGGGAGAAGAAACGAAGAGGAAACAAAGCTTTGGGGATTGCTGGGTGCTCAAAATTCTTCGGTGAGAGGTAGGTTGGTTATGTTTTTATGCTATTCTAGTAAACCTCTCTAATCGCGCCTGATTACGTATGAGTAGTGTTGGTTCAAACCATTCTAATGCTTATTGTATGCTTGTATGAAATATGTTAACCCTATTGTGATAAAATAAGCATTGACCACGAAGCTTATTGAATCCTAAATCTTGAAAAAACCCTAATCTGACTTATTGTTAATGAGATGATGTGCCTTGGTTATAGAAATAGAAGAGCTTGATGAATAAAGTGATGAGAGTAGTGAAACGGGTGTGACGAACCGAACCGTAGTATAGGGATCGGGTGTCACGAACCGACAAGTTAGAATTAGGGGGATCTCGGTGTACCGAACTGAACGTAGAATTAGGGGATGGGTGGTCACGAACCGACACCGTAGATAGAATTAGATTAGGGGATGTGTGTCACGAAACGACAAGTAGGAATTAGGGGGATAGGGTGTCAAGAACCGACAGTAGAATTGGGCCGAGGGGTGTCACGAACCGACATCGTATTAGATTATGGGCGAAGAAGTGTCACGTACTTACATGAGAGAGGAGAAATCAGCGTAAATGGAATCTGAAAGACCCCGCTCCCTGAATATGCTTCAATCTAATGAACCTAATTCCAAATGAGTAGGACATTGAGGCTTGAGTTCCTCATGGGTGAACTGGCAACACACCCGGTGATTGTTAATGAGTATAGAAATTGTTTGTTGTAATGTTGAGTAGTAGTTGACTTATGATATTATTGATATATACTGTTTTCTATTTTGAGTTGGCCGATGATACCTACTAAGTACGAGTGTTTTGTAGCTGACCCACACCCCCACCGACACTTGTATGTTCTTCTTTGTTAATGTGGAGTCCCGCGCAAAATACCGTCGTCTTCAACTCAACCGCCACTCTAGCCAGTCTTCATACACCCCGGAATTTCGTGTGAGCTGCTATGCCAGCGCGATTCTTGGACTGGATATTCTTCCCTCAGGTCTTGATGCCTTGAGTTCCGGCCCCCCTATGGACTAGCTTTTGTTTATTTTAGCTTCTTAGAATACTCTTAGTTTAGAGTCAATTTGATTATACGATGTTTTGTTGGTGATGACTTCCAGATTTTAGGGAAATATAGATGTTGAATTTTAGAAGTTATGAATTGGTTTTATTATGAGTTTAAGTCTTCCGCATTACTTCGTTGATATTATATTGAAACGATTGGGGAATCTGGATGGGTTGGTGTCCGACCTCAAATAGTAGAAGTGTCGTGTGGTGCCAGTGCTCGGCCGTTTGGGTCGTGACAAAACTTGGTATCAAGCATTAGGGTCGTTGGTTCATCACACAAGAACGGTCTAGTAGAGTCTTAAGGAACGTAGGGGGACGCCTTTACTTTTCTTTGAGAGCTATAAGACTTCAGGAAAACTCCATCTTTCTTCTTCTTTTTCTTCTTTCGTGCGTATTAATTAGATCCATTGGTATCTAGGTGATACAAATTGGTATCTGACCATCTTCCTCTATTTCGCAGATGGTTAGAACTAGAGCAACAACGACTGCGCCAACACCAACATCGCAAGACAAGAAGCGTTTGAGCAGCCACTGGGGCTGTAGTCTCGAAGGAGTTAGTGAAAAGAGGCCGTGGAAGAGGTCGTGAGAGGACGTCCTCTAGACGAAGAGAACGAGGAACCTAACCATCTNCTTCCTCGTTTCAACAACCAAATTAGATAAGAATATTCCCTGCAATGATTTAAAAAATGCCCCCCACTTGAAAGATTTGGAAAGAGGTTTAAAGGACTTTAATTGAAATCTAAGAAACTACCTTAACTCACCTGAGTAGAAGCTAAGCCGTTTGGACAGGCCCAAACTCACTTCTTGTTCTTGAACTTAGAAAAAACTTGTATTTTAAGATTTTACCTTCCTTCTCCAAAAATTTTATTATTCGTAGTTTCATAGCACATTCCTAGGTCTTGTTTGAGTTTTACACGTCGTAGTCTCGCCTCCCCCACATACAGTCTTTAAAATTCAATCTGCTAATTTTTATAAGTTGTGTTGAATCTCCTATCTCCCCCCACAGTTAAATGATTTTGACTGTTTGGTAATGATTGAATATAGGGATAATGATATTTACTTGTGCCTTGTGTCTGCTTTGTTTTTCTCCTTCTCCTCCTTCGTCCTTTCTGTTTTTTTTCCCCCATGAATTATCACCAGTCCTTAATCTATATCTACTAAGGACTTGTTTATTCTTTATCTTATTTGCTCCTTGCCTCCCCCCACCTTTTTTTCTTTTTTGATATATGTCATAAATCTCAAATGGATGTATGTCTCCTGTGTTTCCCCCAGCTATGCATTTTTCATCACAATAACTGCTCTGTTTTTTCAAGTACCTATATTCTCTATGAGGTTGTTTTGGCTGTTCAATTTTAAGATTCAAGTATAATAAAAATGTGAATTTAAAAATATACTAAAATAATGAAAATCACTTGTCATAATTTTTATCTTTTCTAAATTAATATATCTATTTCACAAATAGATAATTTGTGATACGGAATACTGAACGAAAACATTTCAAAACTCTAGTTTTACAATAAATATTTTTCGGATCAAAGTTGATCTTGTTTGGAATTCAGACGATGTGGAATTAATTGATCTAAAAATTTGGTAGACTAGACTCTATGAACCGAGCCATAAGAAATATTATTTTTCTGAATTGCTATATGTATTTTGTGTATATTGGTTTTCTTTCGGGACCTAAATTGATGTACCAAGATGGTTATATTGAAGTATTAATTTATGTGTTGGAAAATTTAGTAATTGCATCCCTGTCAGATGAACTTCTATGCACACCGCACGTCACTATGATTTTTAATTTTAATTTAATATATTTATTTAAATATCCTCAAGAGAGTTAATCTCATGATGGGGAAATTTAACTAGACTATTTTCACTTCATTAAGCCAACAATAGAATCTCCAATATGAGTGTTAGGAGGTCATAATGTAGGAGTGGAAAATTGCTCGTTATGTGTGTACATGTATATTGTATGAGTAATTGTCTCCCAATGCATATCAATTGACTTATCGACATTGCTATGAATTATATGTAAAAGACCCTTACATTATTTTAATTCTAGAGTGTGTTAGTTTCTAATATATAAGATAATTCTAATGTATTATATTAGTCACGACACAAGCCGTTGGGAGTGGTACCACCCTAACCCTCTAGTAATTGAATCACTATTACAATCCAACTAAAGAAAACAATCTAAAACTAGAGTATTTAAGTTATAAAAGCAAGTTAAATAAACTAAAACAATGCGAAATATATCAAGAATGTTAAAGTCAATGTGCCAAAACTACAAATGAAAAGAATTCTAACAAGAATTTTAGTGCGAGTCGATGTGAACTGTCGTCTTACTAACTAAAAGCAAGGTAAGTTAGGAATATGGTTTGGAATAGGTTCTATGAAACGTATTCCCATGTGTGCAGCCCTGATCAGTATTGGCTTCCCCTTAAACTCGAAGCGATCACACTCTCCTATGTGAGGTCTGTCAATGGTCGCGTAAAGAATTCCATGCTACTCAACAAAAATAAGGGCAATTAAAGAAACCTCAGGTATGCTCAGCTGCCATATAATGGTATTTTATGATCACGCGTCGGGGGGTCTTATCACTGTAACGACTGTTTTAGTGTTTTTGAGCTCAGCAAGATTTTATTTTGGATGGACACGAACTGCGCTGATGACGTCGAAAGGATATTTCCCACGGACGCGCTCGTCTTAGCTACGGAAGGACTAGTCGAGGGGGGGGGGTGGGTCTTCGTTCCAAAACACTTAGATAGACTTTAGAAATTTGTGCGGGTATTGAGATCGACTCTCTGAACGTCACGACGCGCTACGGTGGCGAGGACAGACGTGTGGCCCCTTTTCAGGCATGACAGGGCCGTCACAGACTCTTAATGAATGGTAGTTCTCTAACTTTGTGAGGAGCCAGCAGGCACGGCACCGTCGCAGGCACGACGGTGCGCGTCACAGGTTGCGGGACCTGAGGGGGTCGAATTGTCCCCGGACCCCTTAAATGTTTTTGTATAGGGGAGTTTGGACTTTTTTTTGTCTGCTCCCCCCCCCCCCCCCCTATAATTATTTTAATTTATTGTTTGAGCGCGTTGGGGTTAATGTTAATACATCCAGTCAGGGTCGGTTAAATTGGTAAAAGCGTGATAACCTTGAAATCAAAACGTCCCTTGGGGTATTTGTTATCATCTTTCCACCCCATACGTGTGTGTCTTTTCATACTAATTCGGTAAAAGCCCGAGGTATGCCCCACGCAAAACGCACGACCATTCCACGTTCGCGCGGGCGCCCCGATGTCCGATCACAGAGAGAGCGCGACAACCGACGCGGCACGCAGGGCTTTGGGCATATTGTTGGATGGTTATTGGTGTTTTGACATGTGCTAGTCACTGCTACCCCACTGTTATTTTTTCTTTTATGTGATCCATGAGTGTATCGTTCTTGGTAAGTGTGGGGTGTCTCACGCACAAACCACCTTCTATATGCTTAATTGTATGCTTGCACGAATGTGGATTATATATGTGATAAAATATAAATGATGAGGCCATTGAATCTAATCTTCCGACTCACCACACCTCTTGTCTTTAATGATGATGCCTTAGTATAAAAAGTGAGGCTTGATTGAACTAAAAGACCCATGAGGTTAGAGCGGATAGTGGGTCACGTTCCGACACCAGGGTAGTATAGAGGATCGGTGTAACTTGTCCGGCACCAGGGGATAGAATATGGACGACGGGGTGTCATTGTTCGACACCAGGAAAGTATGATGAGGATAGGTAGTTCTTGTCACCACGTACCTGCGCACCAGGATGAAAGGACCATCGGGTCTATCAAGTTCCGACACAGGATAGTATGATGACGGATCGGAGCAGTGTCACGTTCCCGACACCCCAGGATAGTATGCATGAGGTCGGGAGTGTGACACGTTCGACACAAGGATAGAAAGAGACACGAACTCGGATCTATGAATGTATGATCTCAAATAATGAACCTATTTTCCCAAATGAGTATCCCCCTGGATTAAGGCTGAGTTCTGTTATGACATGGCCGTTGTACTTGGCGTACACTTTAGTTAATGATTCTACCAGTACTTGTTGTTGCTTAAATGTGAGTCATTGTCGAGTTGATTTGTGTTAGTAACTGATATACTGTTTTCTATTCTGAGTTGTTGGCCGATGATACGTTAACCTCAGTAATACTCGTTTGTACTGACCACCAAATATTGTAATGTTTTTCTTGTTATTTGTGAGCAAGTGCACCGCAAAACGTGCCCTCGCGATTCAACTAACCGCAACACTTAGCAGTCTCCCAATGACGTCAGAGATCGACCACCAGAAGGTAAAGAGCTAATCGCGCATTCTATGCTACCGGAAGGCGAGTCTTTCTTCGTCATCCGCTCTGATGCCGTCCCGGAAGTTCCCGCCTTGCTAGACATGATCTAGCGTTTATTATTTTTGCTTCCTTAGACATTTTATATTTAGAATTTGAGGATAGCATGTTCTGTGTGTGGTGTGATGACTTCCAGATTTTGGGGGATGATAAGTATAAAATTTTAGAAGTTATTTAAATTGATTTGCCAATGAGTTTTCGTCTTCCGATCTAGGTATGATGCAGAGACTTTGATGGTTTTGGTAGAATTTATTGGTTGGTTCGCTCACATAGTAGGATAAGGTGTGGTGCCACCTCGCCTGGACCTGCGTTTTGTGGTCTGCACACACAAGCCTCCTCCTTGGTAATCCGAAGACCCCGACAGCCCTAGGTTCGCTGTGCTTCAGTACCAACCGAAGTATTTATTTATTTCGCTGTCTCAGTAGAGTCCATCCTCAAACGGAACGGTCGGCCGCGCCCAGTTACATTTTCTTTGGCGAGGTATAAGGACTTTAGGAAAAATTCTCCCCATTTCCTTTCTTCTTTCGTGCTATTATGATCCAATATGAACGGGTAATCTAGGTGATACAAATTAGTATATGACCATCTTTCACTCTATTCGCAGATGGTTTACTACCCCGAACGAGAGCAAAAATACGCCGCCAAACACCAGCCCACAGGCCAGACAAGATGGTCTGAGCCAGCCATTGTGGCTGTAGCTAGAAGAGGCCCCACCAGCAGTTGGCAAGGCAGACGCCCCGTGGTAGACCGGTCGTGGGAGGACGTCCTCTAGAGGAAGGGGACACCCGCAACCTGTCCTAGTGCTGGTACTAGGGCGTGACTCCTCACCAACTGAGGATACAGCCGAAGTAGTAAGAGAGCAGGAGGGTGAGGAAGGGGAAAGGGAGCAAGTTTTTTGGCCAGAATGAGGGAATTACACCCCAAACCTAACCACAGAGATGTTAAAGGTTTCTGCTTATCTAGAGCGGTTATCTGATCAAGGCCAGACACATCAGTGTTTTCTGCACTAGCACCGCTGTTCCGGACAAGTGACAGGCCGCTTGCTGAGGCTCCCCGCATCGGATGCCTCATTAGAAATAGGCATGTTTCCTCGTTTGCTACAGGCCATTAAATGACAAATGTGATCAGCGTGAATTTCAGTAAGTTCTTGAATGAACAACCTACAGTCTTCAGGGTGCTGATATGAGGATTGCCTACAATTTTCTTGTTGATTGTCATGAAAGGTACTACATAAAATGGGCATAGTGGACGATTTGGCGTTGAGTTTGTAACTTATCAGTTTCAGGAAATGCCAAAATGTGGTGGCCGGCTCTCACAGTGGTGTTCAACCAGTACAAGCACCACATATGACCTTGGGCGTCAATTTCTCTAGCTTTTTTATGGAGAAGTATATCCCCCTACCTTGAGGGATTGAGGAGAGATGAGTTCTTGAGCCTAGAGCAAGGCTAGATGTCGGGGACTGCGTATGAGGCTAAGTTTGTCACCATGCATTATCCAGGTATGCCACCAGGCTTATTTTTGTCCACAAGAGCGGGATTCGCCCGTTCCGTGCGTTTTGTGAAGGGGTTGAGGTCAGATTTGCGGATTTAGCCTTAAGGTAGCGGCTGCAGCGAAATCCTTCAAGAGGTGGTAGACTTCGTGGATAGTTGTATTGGTGGAGGAGTGATAGTGAAGCCAGATGACTTCACCATGCTCGACATCTAAAAGGTTTCGTTAAGGGGAGTGAGTTTAAGGGCTCTTACTCCAGAGGGCGGCCCAGGGAGGTTATACAGCACCGACCGAGCAGTCTTCAGTGCAGACTGTAGTTGGGGGTCCGCCGCAACCCGGGGTCAAACTTCTTGAGTTTGGGAGGGTTATCCCGACTCGTCTCACATTCTCACAGGACCTATGCTGAACAGCGAGTGTTATGATGTGGGGAGACTGGGTAAATCAAGAGGTATTGTCCACAACAGAGTCTACAGGGACCGCAATAGTCCGAGGAGAGGTGGTCATGGGATGAGGCCGCCATTCTGGAGGACGTGGTGGCCGAGGGGGGTGAATGGTGGGGTAACAAAAACGGCCCGAGGGGGAAGGGAAATGGGAAATACTTGACAGCGCAACCTGGTAGAGGCAATGGGCAGACAGGTGATAGGTCCCACGGTACGCTTTCCCTGGGGCGGTCGGAAGCGGAGACCATCAGATGTGTTACACAGGTAATATTGGGTTTGGATTGCATGGCTTGTATTCATTTTGATCCTGGATCCAACATTTTTCATAGTATCTTCCTCATTGCTACCGTTTAATTTATATTGTGACAGTGCTTGAAGGCCATTAGTGTTTATACTTCGGGGGTTGAGTCTGTGGATACTTTAAAAGGTTGTATAGGTCTTGCCTGGTGACTTTTGGTGGGGGCAACACTCATGTAGACTTGGTATCTTAGAAATGGTTTGATTTCGATGTAATTTGGGTATGACTTGGCATTTTCTCCAAATTTTGCAATCTTACGATGTTAATGCTAAAATGTAAACGGTTGGGCCAAGCCTGGACAGATCCGTTAGTGTGGTAGGGTGACTAAACTTCCACTCCCGTCGTTTGTATCATCTCTTTCTTCGTGCTAAGAGAATGGTCTTTAGTAAAGGGTTGTTTAGCTTTTTGGCACCACCTCAGGGATGATGCTACTACAAAGTACTTCAATTGAGTAGGTTTCGGTAGTTCGTGAGTTTCTGGTGTGTTCCTGAGGGACCTTCGGTATTGCACAGATAGAGATATTGACTTTTGCATTGATCTGGGAGATGGGTATTCGCTCCCATTTCATCCATCCTTATAGAATGGCCCAGCCGCGTTAAGAGTTAAGGGAGTTAAAGGCCCAAACTTCAAGAGTTGTTAAGAGGGTTTCATTAGACCAAGGTGCTCCACTTGGGGTTCTCCGGTGAGGTTGTTATTTGTAAGAAAAAGAATGGGGAGTTGTCGGATGTGCATAGGACTAACGGCAAGTGAACACGTAACTGTTCAAGAACAAGTACACGTCTTCCCCGCATTGATGATTGTGCGATCAGTACAAGGTGTTGCACCTTCTCGAAAATTGATTTGAGATCTGGTTATCATTCAACTGAAAATAGGGCAATGGGTGTGCCAGACTCTTTTGGACCAGGTATGGGGCATTATAAGTTCTTAGTAAGGTCTTTTGGGCTACGAATGCCCCTGCTACTTCCTGAGCTGATGAATGGGATTTTTCTAAAGCCATATCTGGATCTCTTTGATTGTTATTTATTGATGATATACTGATATATCAAAGAGTTAAGAAGGAACATGAGGATCATTTGAGGAATCGTGTGGGAAGTATGAGGGAGAAAAGCTTTATGCAAAGTCTCCAAGTGTGAGTTTTGGCTAATTCAGTGTCCTTCTTGGGGCAGTATGTTTCTAAGGATGGAGTGATGGTGGATCTTCTAAGATTGAAACAGTGAGAAAATTGGGGTTAAGACCTAATAATGTCGTAGAACTAAGGAGCTTTATCGCGGTTTAGATCATTACTACCGTCGATTTGTCAAGGGGATTCTCTTCTATTGCCTCCCCACTTACGAACTTGACTAAGCAGAATGTTCCATTGTATGGTCTGATGAATGTGAGGAAAGCTTTCAGAAACTCAAGACCTTGCTGACTACTGCACCGATCCTTACCTTGCCCAGTCGAGGGTTAAAACTCATTTTGTTTATTGTGATGAATCCCTAGTAGGGTTTGGGTGCCCGGCTTAATGCAAGAGAAGAACTGTTATGGTTTATGCTTCGAGCAATTAAAGGTGCATTGAACGTAAAAACTATCCACCAATGATTTTGAAATTGGCTGCAGTAGTGTTTGCTTAAAGAATGGAGACACTATCTAGTTGGTTTTAAGTTGGAAGTCCTATACGGATCATCGTAGCCTACAATATGTCTTACTCAGAAAGATTTGAATTGAGACATAGGAGGTGGATGGACTACTGAAAGGATTATGATGTTACATCTATGTACACACGGGAAAAGGCTAAGGTTGTGGACAGACGGTTCTAAGTAGAGACAAGCATGGGAGCAGGGTAGTTAGCCCACTTACAAGTTTCTAGAAGCCCATCTGGCTTGAGAGGTTCAGACTCTGTCTAAGGACTTTATGAGGTTAGAAGAAATGAGAAAGAGAGGATTGTTGGCCAGTGTGGAGGCGAGTCTTATTTCTTGGACCAGATTCAATGGAAAACATTTGATGATGAGAAAACTAAAGCCGCATTCAGAAAATGGTTGTTGCGAGGAGAGGCTAAAGAAGAGATAATGGATGAGAAGTGTTTTGAGAAGTAGGAAGGGTATGTGTCGCCCGTGTTGATGATTTGATTCACACTATCTTACAGAGGCTATTTAGTTCCAAAGGTTTCTATACATACTGGTGCAACCAACATGTATCGTGATCTAAAGACATTTTTTGGTGGTAGTAGATGAAAGCGTTTGACATTGTTTGATTTTGTTTCTCAATGCCCAAATTGTCAGAAGGTAAGGTATGAATTCCAACCACAAGGTCTGGAGGGGACACTTCAGAGAATGGCCCATTCCGGGAATGGGAAGTGGGGGAGAGAATGCAATGGATTGTGGTTGGTCTACAAAAGACATTGGTAAAGTTTGATTCTCTTTGGGTTAATTGTGGACAGATTAACTAAGTCAGATCAACTTTTCATTACGGTCCAAGAGGTGACTTACACGCCAGAGAAGAAGTTAGCCAAACTTATATCTCAGAGATTGTTCGATTGCATGGGATTTCCAATGTCCATAATATCAGATAGAGGTAAGCAGGTTACTTCTAGTTTGGATATAACATGCATGCGGAATTAGGTACTAGCGTTGGACGTTTAGTAATGAATTGCACCCTAGACCGGAGGACAGTCGTTGACGCGAACGATTCAGGTATTGGAAGATAGATTGTGCATGTGTGATAAATCTCGGTGGTCATGGGATCACTTCTTACCCTTAGCGGAGTTTTTCATACAATAATAGCTATCAATCAAGGATTGATATTGGCTCCTTTCAAAGCATTGTATGGGAGGAAGATGTAGGGTCTCCCATTGTTTGGTTTGATTGCATTCGAGGTAGACCTTGGGGACTGATCTGTACGGGAATCATTAGAGAAGTGAAGTCATTCAAGAAAGGCTTTTTTTCAAAGAGGAGCAAAGTAGGCAAAAGGAATATGCAGATAAAAGGTGTTAGGAGAATTGGCGTTCATGGAGGGTAAAAAGTTTTTGCTGAGTTCACCATAAAGGGGTGAGGCGTTGGTAAAAGAGGTAAGATAAGCCACGAGGGTATATTGGACCATTTGAAGAGTACTTAAAGCTAGTAGGGAAGTGGCTTATGAATTAGCCTTGCTCCAGGGGACTTCCCGGAGTGACACCGGTATTTATGTGTCTATGTTGAAAAGATACCATGGGGATGAACTGACATTCATTTGTCTGGATTCAGTTGGAGTGATGAAAATTTGACTTATGAGGAGGAGACCTGTTGTTGCCCTTCTAGATAGAGAAATTCGCAAGTTGAGCTCAAGGGAATTGCATCCCCAAAGTACAACCAGTTCAAGGAAGAAATCGACAAGTTGAAGCGTCCACTTGGAGAAAAGGAGGCTGATATGCAGGAAAGGACCCACACCTTTTTACAGATTCGATACTCCCCTCCCTTTGCCCCCCCCCCCCACCACTTTGTCTCCCGATTAGTTTCTTCTTACTGATCGTTCGAGGCATTGAACGATTGTAAATTGGATCTCCTGGAACACCTGTTAGTCCTTTTAGAGTAGCCGATTTTATTTTAGAAAACACTGGCTGAGGTCGAAGATCTCAGGGACGGACGTCATAGCACGACGGACCGATCGAAGGGGGGTCTAGTTCCAAAAACAATTAAGAATTTAGAAATGTTGGGGGTAATGAGATAGACTTTGAACGTACAAAGAAGGCTTGGGTCGGTGGCAGGACGGACGTCCCAGGCATGACGGGACACGTCACAGATCTTTAATGAATTGGAGTCTCGTAACTTTGTGAACGGAAGCAGCAGGACGGGAAAGTCGCAATATGCCACGGATGGTCCGTCACAAAAGACTGCGTGACCCTGACTTGGTCAGATTTCACGTTCTTAAATATTTTAAGGGGCGTTTGGACTATTCCTCAATTCCCTATTATAAAGTAGTGGTTTTAATGTTAATAATTCAATTACTTGGGGGTTGTAAAAGAGATAACCTGAACAAGTAGTGGGGTATTTTCTCATCTTTTATACTTAATTTATTACTAATTAGGGTAAAACAAATAGGGTTTTGAAAACAAAAATAGAACGAACAAAGAGAGGAGAAACGACATACGATCAAGAGAGAGAGGAAAAGAAGAGAAACGTAGATTTGGAAAAGTAGATTGCATGATCAACAACTCTTCGGTGGAGGTAGGTTATGGTTTTATCGCTATTGTTCATAGTAAACTCTTAATATGAATGATATGTATCGGGGTAGTATCATAAACCCTTCTATATGCGAATGTATGGTTGACACGCATTTCGATTCTATAATGTGCATTAAAATAAACATGATGGGCCATTTGAATCCTAATCTTGAAACCTATTGTTAATAATGCTGCCTCGTAGAAACGAAGGTGAGAGAACTAAAAAGAATGAGGTTAGAGATCGGGTGTCACGTTCCTACACCAGGGTAGTAAAGAGGATGGGTGTCAAGTTTTCGCAACCAGGGATAGAATAGGAATGGGTGTACGTTCCGACACCGGATCGTATGATGAGATCGGGGTCCGTTCCGGCCTCAGGGATAATATGCGATCCGGGTAACGTTCCGAACACCAGGATATGTAGGTTGATGAGCCGCTCGGAGTGTCCCCGTTAAGAAGCCAGGATAGTCTATGATGAGATCGGTAGTGTCGCGTCCCGACACCCCTAAGGATAGAAAGGATCCCATGAATCTTGCAAATGACACCTTTATTCTCAAATATTAATGAACCCCCTATTTTCAACAGATGAGTACATATTGACGGCTTGAGTCCTCATGGGCGTACTTGGCGTACTTATTAATGATTAAAAAGTACTGTGGTTTGTGCCTACATGTGAAGTATTGTAGTTGATTTATGTCTTAACTGGTTAATATACTGTTTTCTATTCTGAGTTGGCGATCCGCTCCCTACTCAGTACTGTGTTTTGTACTGACCCCATTACTTGTCTGTAATGGTTTTTTTTCTTGGTTATTTGTGGAGTGTAAGCAAAACGTGCCATGTCTTCAACTCAACCAAAACTCTAGCCAGTCTTCATTGACGTCAGTCTCAGGTGAGCTAAATGCTTCATAGCTTGGAACTGGATCTTCTTCTCATGTCTGGAGCCTTGAAGTTTCCAGGCATGGACTAGCGTTTATAATTTTAGCTTCCTAGGACATCTTATTATTTAGAATTTGAGGATAATGTTTTTGTGGTGATGACCCAGATTTTGGGGGATGATAAGTAGTAAATTTTAGAAGTTATTTAATGATTTCGTACAATGAGTTTAAGATTCGCATTATATTATGTTATTTATGGTTGAATGTTGGGGTTTAGATTGGTTGGTTCGCTCACATAGTAGGATAAGTGTGGGTGCCACTCGCGACCCGTTTTGGGTCGTGACAACAACTAGTTTAACATAAACAAGAAATTAGAACATTTAAAAACATGCATAAATATCAACTTATTCAGTGTGTTCATAAGAATAAACATCACAATTCACATGCTTCATGTAGTTGGTCCTCTCATGGTATCCAAAGTCAAACTATTCGCATAATGGATCGTGACAATTCAATCCATTTTTATGACAAAACGTGGCAACCGATCCCAGTTAGTATGTCAGAACGTGGAATTTTATCCAAGTTACTGTGCTGGAACGTGGTAACTGCTCCCAATCATACATCAACATAACCCATTCAATCATGATGTATGGATTGATATTAATATCGTATTCTCCTCACCCCATAAACGGTACAATACTACTACATGCCTACTATAAGAAAGTATCCAAGAAGGAAAAACTATGTATATAACATAATCATCGAATCACAACAAAGCACCTCGAAATAAGCTTTACACCTAGGGACTACATTAATCCTTCCCTTTTCGAATTGTTTATGCTGTTGGAGGTTCTACCACAACTTATATAATCAGAGTCAAAAGAAACACAACTTCCCAAAATACTAAAAAACTATGAATCCTAGTTCAAACCCATGAACCCAACTAATCAATTTTTAGTTAATTCACCACAAAATTCTTTAAGAAATCTTTCCCCGTCAATATTGGTCCATTCTAAAATGTTCTACGGATCAAAAAGCAAATTTGGGGGCATGAAAAACTTACCTCGAGCTTCAAGAATTGTACAAAAAGAGTTGGAATAGCCCTAGGGTTTTATCTTAAAACAAAAAAAGTTCACAAAAATACAAATAAGCGTATCATACAAGTTTTATTTAATATTTTTAAACCTGTCATCCCGCCTAATGGAGGCACCCATCCCGCTCTAGAGGCATCGCCGCTTTGTATCTAGGCACCAATCCCTATCCCCCAAGGCACTTTGAAAACCAGGAGCGTCATTTGGGATTCTCAAAAACAAACTCTATCTAATTCTCATCTCAGTCTCATCCCACTACAGTGGTATCCATCCCGGCGCTATAGCGCCGTTGTTGCAGTAGAAAGAATTTCCCAATTCCAATTATCCTGAAGCGACCCCCCGCATAGGCTCTATAGGGTTTTTTTTTTTTCAATTTTTTTTTTTGCGTCTTTCCAAAACATAAACTTACCCACTGCCAGTTCTACCCTACATGCTTGCAGTTGATTCTGGAGGTCTATTTGATCTCTTATTATTATTAATATGTAAATTAAGGTCTGTGGTCTCTATCGAGTTATCTAGCCAATTTATGTAATCGAAATTCACTATTTTCATTGACCCCATTGGACCAGGATTAGTTAACCTTGATGGTCAAATTTCCTCCTAAATCTAGTTAAGATTGGGATATCCCTACCCGCCTACTACGAAAGCTTTTTCCAACCCCAATCTTTTTCCCATTACTTCCTATACACAAAGAAAGTCTGGTCGTTACAATTCGCTATATTTTCAATGGTACATTAGCACCCACTTTTATTACTTTAGCTTGCTGTCTCTGCGTCGAGATAGACTATATATTAATTCGATCAGACCATTCTTGTGCGGTGTCCTTTCTGTATAGGGATATTTTCAATAGCTCAACTTAGAGACCCAGACGAGTCTTTTGTCTGTACTATCACACTTGTAACTCTGCCTATCACTTGATGTTTGATTTGAATGTTTATTTTGTGTCCATTTTTGGGATAAACATTGAGTGGATCCTTCCTGTTTCCCTCGCCGTTTGTGCCTATTATTTTATCATCAAATTGCGGTACTTTTTTTTTTGGCCCCCCTCTTTTTTTGTTCCTACTCGCCCATATTAAGTATGTAACGCTACCTCAGGAAAATATGTTTTAATAATGTAAATATTTTCATTAGAGTTAATTCGCTCTACGTCATTGATTCTGCATTTAATATTGTGTTGAGGTTATAATGTGGATTGACAAGACAAGTTAATGACCGTGCGCACCTCCAAACATGTTTTTTGCCATTCCGCTGTATTTAGAAGGAAATATGGCCCCTATGCATACATTTTTATTCTAAAACGTTGACAAAGAGGTAGCCCGGTTTGACTGTGGCTTAGTTATTCCATTAACTATTATGTTATGGTTTCACAAATCTCTGTATATGAGTATGCGCGCATTTGGACAAGTGACAGTAGTATCTGAGTTTCCCAATAGGTTACTCCTTACTTGCTTTTTCCAGTTGCTCAATGTCTAGCTGTGCATATCTTGATGCAACTATATCAACGTAATAGTTAAGACCAAGTGCAATTGTGTTTTAGTGCTACATTCATTCGATGGATTTTGGTAGTGCTGTCAACCTCTCTGCACCGCTCATGCGTCCCCGCCCCGAATCCGCCGCTGGCAACTCGTTGTTCTTTTTTGATTTTTTTTTGTCTCTGCATCTAGATTTTATTCTTTACGAGATGGTTTTTTGTTATCCCCGCGCCCCGACCGTGTTTGCCTCTTATCCCATGTCATATTCGTTATTGACTTCTTATTGGTTTGTTTTTTTTTTTTGGTATGGTTAGATATTATTTCTAAACTTTCCTCTTCCATGTTGATGCCATTTCTTGTTCCATTTTCGCCGAGTTGCCCCACTCTCTTCGCGCTTTGATACTTTCCAGTTCTTCGATGTGGACCTGGTTCCTGCTCCAATTGTGCCCCGCAGCGTGTGTGTGTGTGGCGCGTCCGCTCGCCACTTGGCCTCCGCCTCCTGTGCCGTGTTCCTTGGCTCCTCACGTATCCCCGCAGCTTTTGCTCCGTTTCAACAAACCATATTTTGATGTTGATTTTTTTCTGTTCTAGCCTCTTGAATTTCTTAGTTATTTTAAGTATTCTTTTTTTGTCCCCCCACCCCTCTCTTGGACTGTTTACTCTTGATAGACCTTGTCCAACAGCCACCCCCCCACCCCCCATGCCCTCCGTCCCTATTCCCTTCGATTGTTCCAACTTATAACCAGTGTGTGTCACATGATCTTCTACCCCTCCTCGGATTCTGATTTTTATGTCTGTGTGGGCTCCGCATCTTATTTACCCCTACTGTGTGTCCCCTCCCTCCCTCCGGTCCTGGCCAGTTTTGTTGTTTCCATTGCCCCCCCTTCTGACCGATCTGTTCTCTTTAGTGTATGAACTATCACCAAGATTTGCCCACGCACACCCCCCCCACCTTTTTTTTGCCCCTCCGTGTGCCTCACCCTGCCGTGTGCTACTGTCGTCCCTCCTCGTTTTTTCTGGAGGGCGCATTCCCCAGACGCTTGATTGTTTGTCTGCTGCGCGCCCTTTCCTGCCCTTCACACCGTCCTAGCACCCCTAGCCCCCCCCCGCTTGGCGTGTGTTTCCTGACCCGTATTTTCCACGGCGGGTTCTGAATGGGTCTTCCTCCCATTCGTCCCAAACTTATTTTTTTCCGACGCTTAGATCCTAGCCCCCGTTTGCCCCTCTTGCTCCACTTCCTTCCATACGCATCACTGACTGCTTGTGGCCTATGCGAACTACAACCCCTGGTCGTTCCGAGTTTACCTGCGCGCTTGTTTATGTCCCCAGCCTCTTCATCGTGTTTCCGTTCTGCCCCCTCCCTCTCCCGGGCCCCTGCCCGTGTTCACAGCTGTCCTACCCCCTTTGCTGGTTAGTCATGTTGGTTCGTCGTGCCCCGCTTGTACTTGCAGGTGTCGTGTTTTATCTATGTGGTCGGTTCCTTTTTCTATGTCCCTCTTTGGTTCTTCTTGTCCCCACTATCCTCTCCCCCTCTCTTTGCCTTTTATCCGTTGACTTATTATGTCCCTGGGTCAAGTGAGCCTCATTATGTCGGGGGCTCCTCCCTCCGCGTATATTTTTTGGCTCGTGTGGTGGTACTTTCTCGTATGGTGTCTGCCCCCTTTCGTTGTTTGTGGTGTATGTTTGTTCCCTTGCATTTGGATTTCTTTCGGATCCTGTACCTTCGCTACTCCCTGTTCCTCCCTTTTTCACGCCCCCCCCCTATGTAGTATTTTGTTGGTTTTCCAGTATCGCAACATAGATACTAATAATGAACTCACATCTTTCCTTCTTACCCCTTTGCTATTTTTCTCACCCCCTCGGATGGCAACTCTCAGCGTATAAATCTGACCCTCTACTACTCATAGGATACGTCCTTATCATTCAACATTGCGCGTTGTAGTGTCCTATTTTGTCAATTTTTAACCTCAAAATCTTGCCCACTACATAGTTCATACCATACTCTACCACCATCTACTATTAATCAATTACTCTCTTACCCACCCCTATTTTTTTGTGTTCGGTGTGTGTGGTGTGTTGTATGTGCCGTGTCTGGTGTGTGGTGGTGCGGGTATTGTGGTGTGTGTGTGTGCGTTCCTTAGAGCTTCTATCGAGATCATATCGATGATAGATTTATTGTAGTTTTACCTAGATATGATCGCACCAACTTTCATTATCCAAACGTCTGTACAACTCAGTTCAATTTGATTTTGGCCTTTTTTTTATTTTCGTCCCCCCCCACTTCTTTTTTTTTTTTCCTTCCTTGCCCGTCCTTTCTTTCTTCTCCACTTTCCTTTCCTCCCTCCCAGCCACTACACCTTTCCCCTCGAGGTGAGGTGTGCGCGATCTTTTCGTCTTTCCTAGGTTCTACTCCTGGTACATTTTGTATTTCGTCCTACCCTCCCCCTTGGACTGGTATTTCGTCCTATCCTCCTTCTCCCCCCCCATCTGGCGTATCATAGCCTGACTCTCAGGGAGTCGTTCTACCCCGGACTTCCCATTCTCCCCGACTGCGTCCTTCCCTATCTTCCTCTCCCCTGGACTCTCCCCGTTTTCATGCGCTCTCCCCCACACAATGGACTCCCCCCCCTCTCTTTTGTATAAGGAGTCCACTCTTCAGGCCGTCAGTTCATCGGGTCGATCTTTCGTTTGTTCACTTTCCTGCCCTGCAGTTTTTCTCTTACCAACCTTCTTACCTCACTCTACGAGGCCACCTTAGCACCACAGGTTCTCCGGGCCTGCCTGTCTCTGCCCCTCTCCCACTCCTAGAAAGCCCCTAGCCCGTAAGACAACCTAGCACTCCTCTGACTCCCCTCTTTCTTTTTTTCCTCGCTCCATCTTCGCGCACCCTCCTAGGTGATGGGCACCCCCCGTAACAACAATTCTACCGCAACGCCGGAGCTGCTGCCTGTGTTGTAGAGTTTATCTTATACAAGAGTCTTAAATCACGGTTCTCCCTACTGCAATTATAATATAATTATTCACATTAGGACTAATTGCACTGATAACGGCTATCCGACCAGCGTAGCCCCATGATCATGTGCAATTTTATTTGATTATGGGACTACGTAGTTACCCCATTGCAGGCGGCAGCTCCTCAGAACAGCAACAATTTACCTCTGTATTGCATGAGGAATGAATAGCGATACTTATTTTAGGTGGCTGGAAAAAAACTACACTCATCCTAAATATTAAATGTACTCATATTCATAATCCTGATATAACTCTGATAATCGGTATATATTGTCCTTGATTAATTAAAATCTTACATGTTTGAGATAGGTGAATATGCCTTCTTAATTAGAAGATTAATAGTATTATGTGAACTAAAAGCTTAGTGATGGAAGGCTATGCTCGTAATAGAGATGATTGATATGTTTTATGTGAAGCGATAGTTTTAGTGATGTCAAAACCCTACAGTGATATTGAAATTTGACACATAAATAAGATAAGTTGTGCTTAAAGGAAATTTTAAAGAACTGAGTTAATTCGTTAGTAGTTTAATTATGATTCCCCAGTATCAATAATTTAACATGGAATAGGAAAAATTACACAAGTGTTTAATAGGAACTTTCGAAAAATATAAATAGAGGAGTTCATTACGCATTTATAGTGGAGCGATTTATAATTATTATGGGAAGAATAATTCAAAATTAATTATTTGGAATCAATCAATAATAAGAAGCCCCAGTGTTAATAGTAGTCCCTTTATAGTATCATATTTAAGTAGAAATTAGAATTTCTTCATTTCACGAGGTGAAAAAGAGGGACTTGTGTGGGTTTTTCTTTTAAAAGGAAAAAAACAATTGGGTATTTTTCTGGTTGACGAAAATAGAATGTGTTTTGCCTCCTTCTTTTTGGATGGGAAGAACTCTCTATAAGTCGGCACTTCCTCGAACCAAAGTCCAACAAAAAGGACTCATTAGGGCGTTATTTGGTAGAAATGTGTCCACACACATGCCTTTTTTTGTGACTATCTGATTGAAAACTCTTAAGGTTCCAAGTATATAATGGTTTAGTGGAAGTATGCGACACTTACGCGCAAAAAGAAAAAAAGGTTTTAAAAGAACGAAAAGTTTGAAGCCCAAATCTTCGCCAATGAAACTTGGCGAATCGTCGAAGGGAAGCAATAACCTTTTTTTCCAATACGCGAAAAGACTGAAGGAATGGATGAAGAAGTGATGAAAGGAGAGGTATGTGTGTTGCCGATCATTTCCAAGAAGATAGATTACGTTCAAAATCAAAAACAAACAGGTGAAGGAAAAAACACAAAAGGGGGATGAACCAAAGAAGGGAGGAACGCCAGTCATTCAGATGATCGCGACTAACCTCGTCGAATGTACGCCTAAACACTAAATTTGAAAGACTAAAATACTAGTGTAAGTGTTATTTTGATGGTACGAACATTATATTAATGGGGGTATTACTTCGGATATGAGATGTATTGTAATGGTGATTATAACAGTGTTGGTGTTTTACTTAATGGTATTTTAGTGTAAAAATACAAGTCAACCATGTGCTTTCGGCTGGTCTGAGAGGGAGGTCGCCAAAAACCAAGACCGCTGACTGATGGCTAGGGAGTGGGGTATCTATGGTTTAGCACAAGAGGGTGAGCCACTATTTCCATATTCTAACAATCAGCACGAGAGAGAAGTGAGGTAAAAGCTAGGCTATCCTTCATGGAAAAAAATGGTTGTCCGAAGAGGTTTGCATTGTGAAAGGGATAAGTTGACCGAGGAGGAACTTAGTTTTATCTAAAGCTTAGCCTAGTCACTATTATCTTGCAATTTTTTTACCGAATGCATGTACCCAACTATCTATCTCAGCTTTTATCGCGGGTCAACCCCGCAACAACATTTACCCATTACTGATTTCCCTTATGAACATTGTTATGTTTTGCATAATTGTGACAAAACCCCAATTTTATGATATTTGACAACTTTGTGTCGCCCCTGTTATTTGACAAGTTTTTATTCATAAATCTCTTTATCTACGACTAATTAGAATGAATTCTAATTTAACGTTTTCTCGAAATCGGTCCCTTGGGACATCACCCCAACCCTTGGTTAGGTTACTAAACTATCAAAAATTAAAGACACTTGTGCCATAGGTTTGTATCTTTGGTCATGATAAGAATCAAAATAGCGTCAATGCCAAGGAGTGTTGTCACCTTATAATTTATTTCAGTATTGTTTTTATTTGTATTAGTGGTAGTCTACTCACGTAATTTTTGTTTTTGTTTTAAGTGTATGTGTTGTAAGCAATAACTATGAGTGTAAATGAAACTACAAGTAGCCAGGTGGGCCACAAAGATGACATCGTTAACCTGAACGATTTGAAAGAAATGTCAATGAACCTCTATCTCATGGGAGGTGTTGGATCCATCCACTCAACCCTACCCGAGGGGACTGCAATGTTCCATAGAACGAGCAATATGTTGCAGCTCTTGCAACTAAAATGACTTTTAAGCAAATTGACTCATGATGATCCCCATGAGCATATTCAAAACATAGTAGATATTAGTGGGCCATTCTCTTTCAAAAACATCTCTCAAGAGTGAGTTAGACTGCGATTATTCCCATTTTTCCTGATGGGGGAAACTCGCGAGAGGTTAGACAAATTACCACATAATTCAATCACTTTATGGGAAGAGCTAAATACTTCATTCTATATGCTATTTTCCCTCCCTTGAAGATGATGACTATTCGTGATAGCATTCAATTCTTTAAAAGCCTAAATGGAGAGCCTTTACAAGAAACTTGGCTAACGGTTTAATGGGTTGCTGTCTCCCATTGCGTAAACCCATCGTTTGCCTCGATAATGTGTCACGACCCAAATCAGGGACGCGACTGGCACCCACATTACCTCCTTATGTGAGCGAACCAACCCATCTAACCTTAACATTTCAAGATATATCAACAGGAAAAAATGCGGGAAGACTTAAACCATTAATAAAAAATTCACTAATATATTATTATCCCCAAATCGGAAGTCATCATCACAGAACCTTATCTTCAAATACTTAAATAGGAATGGGATCAGAACCACAATAACTAAAAAGCTAGTCCAATGCCGAAGTTCAAGGCCTCAAGACTTGAAGAAGAAGACCCAAGTCCAAGCTAGAGCATTAGAGCACCCTGAATTTTCCGATGAAGTGAGACTGGCTGATCTGTAATGTTGAGTTGAAGTTGCGGACGTTTGCCTGCCATTACACAAATAACAAAGAGGAAAACTAGAAAGTAGGGGGTCGGTACAACACCCGTACTGAGTAGATATCATCGGCCAACTCAAAATAGGGAAACAGGATATATCAATAATAATGTAAATCAACTACAAACTCAACATGTAAAAAAACAAAGCAATAACAACATGAATTCATCGATAACTACAACCGAGGTAACACATGAGACTCAGCCTCAATACCATACTTTTGGGAATTAGTTTCATTTAGATTGAGTATATTCTATATTTAAGATCATTATAGTTTCCCTTGTGTCGGTACGTGACACTCGATCCTCTATTCTCTCCTGGTGCCGAACGTGGCATCCGATCATCATTCTATCTGGTACCGGAACGTGGCACCCGATCCATTTTTCTATCCTGGTGTCGGAACGTGACATCGATCCTCATAGTCTATCTGGTACCGGACGTGGCACCGATCCATATTCTATCCTGGTTGTCGGAACGTGACACTCCGATCCTCATATTAATTATATCATGGTACCGGAACGTGGCACCCGATCCGCAATTCATTCTATACTGGTACCGGAACGTGGCAACCCGATCCCTAATTCATCAAGCTTTCCAAGCCCCCCCCACCCATCCCCTTTTTAAACAAACCCAAGTCAACAACATCCTCGACATCGAAAACAAACCCAATACTTTCCCACCTACAACGGGTCCTCCCCACCAACAGGATCTCACACACACTTACCCCTCCCCCCACCACTCCCGCAACTGTCCTTACCCGCTGTACTACGAAGGCATCATCAGTCCATATAGAAGTTAGTCAAGCCTTCCTTTCATACTAAGGCATCATCATTGCAGATATATATAATATATAAAGCGAATTAGGTCTTTACAAGATGGGATTCAATAGCTTCATTAGGTTTGTTACTCATCCACAATTTCATCATCATAATCATGCAAGCATAAAACTTAAGCACATAGCAGGGTTTACAATACTATCAAACAAATAATATTCACTATTAAGAGTTCACTACGATTATCGTAAAAACATAAACCATAAACCTACCCTCCACCGAAGATTAGTGAAGATGAGTGCATCAGCAAGCAATTTCCCAAGCCTTTGTTTATCCTCGTATTTCTCATCTTTATACGTTTAACGTTCTCTCCCATTTTTCTTTCTGTTTTCTTTATTCAAAACCCTCTTCTATTTTGCCCTAATTATTATATAATTAAGTTTAAAGATGGCACTAATAATCCATAATTAACTTAGGTTACTCTTTTTAACCCCCAAAGTAATTAGGCTTATTAACATTAACCCCATAAACTTTATAATTAAAGCAGAATAGTCAAAAACGTCCCTAAAAGTGTAAAGAAATCCAAACCCGACTGGGATTGCGTTAGCCCGCGTGACGGGGGCAGTCGCGCTATGTTCTTGTGACGGTCCGTCATGCTGTCCGTTCGCAACCGTCAGAGACAATTCATCAAAAGACTCTATGACGGTCCGTCACGCCTGTGCGGTCCGTCCTGCCATTCGTCGTGACGGTCAGAGAGTCGATTCAGTTACACGATTTAAGATTTCTAAGTGTTTTGAAACGGACACCCTCAACGACGGGTCGTCGTGCCCTTGACGGTCCGTCGTGGCCTCCGTCACCCTGACAGTTTTCCAGAATAAATCTGTTGCTCAAAAGACGATTAAACAGGTCGTTACAATAGATACCAATTTACCCATCGTTCGTCCCCAACGATCACAAGAAGGAAAACAAGGGCGAAAAGGAAGTACGGAAATCGGCAAACAGATGTGGGTTTTTTCTCGCATATCTGTCCTTCTCCCAAGTGGTTCTTCAACGGTCGATTCTTCCATTCACATGATGGAATGCAATCTCTCTTGACCTCAATTGGAACTTCTCTATCTAAAATAGCAACAGGTTCTCTCATAAGACAAATTATCATCAAGCAAACTGAACCCAACGGATAATGAATTCCATCCCCATGGTATATCGTTTCAACATGGACACATGAAATACGGATGCACTCAGGGCAGACCTGGGGAAAGGCTAATTATAAGCCACCTCCCCATTCGTTTAGTACCTCAAATGGTCCAATATACCTTGGACTTAGCTTACCTCCTTTTTGCCAAAACCGCATCCCCCTTTCATGGTGAACCATTAAAACAAGACTTGTTCACCTCCATGAACTCCAAGTCTTAACATTCCGGTCTGCATAACCTTTTGTCTACTTTGCGCCGCTAGAAGCGTTTCTTGAATGACCTTACCTGTTCTAAAACGAATCCTCAAAGAGATCGGTACACCAAGGTCTAACCTCGAATGCATCAACCAACCAATGGGGGATCACAACTCCTCCCATTACCATGCTTACAATGGAGCCCATATCAATACTGGAGTGGATAGCTATATTGTACGAAACTCAGCCAAGGTAAGACGCGAATCCCAATGGCCCAACAAACTCTATCACGACCATGCGCGAGAGCATATCCTCCAAACAACTTGAATCGTTCGCATCAGACTGACATCGGTCTGCGTGATGAGGAGTAGGATAACAGCAGTATCCTCTTCTGACGACATCCCCAAATGGAGGGGCGGGGGTACTAAGGTCCAACCTAGTACCCAATTCTGCTGCACTGTTTTCCCAAACTTAGAAGTTACAACTGCGTACCTCTATGGATTATGATGGATAGTGGGAACTCATGCAATCGAAACAAACTTCTGAGATTAAAGTTTGGCTAACTTACTCGCATTGTAAGTCACCTGACCGGAATGAAATGAGCCAGGACTTAGTCAATCGTGCCACAATTACCCAAATGAATCAAACTTCCCCCAGTGTCTTTGGAAGACAAACAAAAGTCCATTGCAATCTCTCACTTCAATTCAGGAATGGGCGGTTCTTGAAGTGTTCCTCCGGCCTTTGGTTGTTTCATATTTCACTGTGACAGTTTGGACACTTGGCAAAAAGTCCAACAATAGTTGCCGCTTCATTATACTCCACCAAACAAGTGTGTTTTAGGTCGCGATACATCTTGGTTGCACCCGGATGTATAGAAGACCTTTGAACTATGAGCTTATGCCAAACAGTTGTTGATCAAATCATCAAATGCGGGGTACACATACCTTCCCCTTAATCCTCAACACACTTCCTCGTCGATTGTGGCTTCTTACAGCTCTCCTAGCAACACTTATTGGGATTCGCCTTAGTTCTCATCATCAAACTGGTTTTCCCTTCATCTTGTCAGAAAGAAGATCTTGGACTCCACACTAGCCAACAATACTCCTCTCATTTATTTCAAACCTCATCAAGTCGGTAGCAGAGTATGAACCTCTCTAGACAAATGGGGTCTAGAGGCTTGCAAATGAGCTAGACGTCCCATGCTTCCCGCTTTCTACTCAAGGCATCTGCCCACAACATTCGCTTCCCCGGATGATATCAAATAGTGAGGTCGTAGTCCGTCAGTAAGTTCCATCCATCTCTGTGCCTAAAGTTCTAATCTTTCTGATTAAAGACATACGGAGGCTACGATGATCTGTGTAGAGACCTCAAACTTAACCCATTATAAATTTAGTGTCTCCATTGCTTCAAGCAAAACACTACCGCGGCCAATTCCAAGTCATGGTTGGATATTACGTCATGACTTTTAATTGTCTTGAGGGGGATAAGCAATAACGTTCTTTATTGCATTAGCACTGCACCCCAAACCGAAGAGGATGCATTCACAATAATAAACAATGAAGTCTTACCCTCTACCGGCAAGGTGAGGAATAGGTGCGGTAGGGGTAGTCAAGACAAAGTCTTTCTTAAGCTTGCTGAAAGTTTTCCTCACATCATAGGACCATACAAATGGAATTTTTTAGTCAAGTTCGTCATTGGGAAGCAATAGAAGAAGCGAGAATCCTGTGGACAAAGCGGCGGTGTAGCTAGCTAACACAACAAAAACTAAGTATTTCTGACAATTTCGTGGGTCTGACCCAATTAGTCACTGTCCAATCTTATAGGACGACATCACCATCCTTCGAAACACGTGCCCCAAGAAGGACACTGCATTAGCACAAAACTCGCACTAGAGACGAGAACTTGCATAAAGCTGTTTCTCCCTCAACGTTCCAAATACCATTCTCAAATGCTCCTCATGTTCCGGCTACTATGGATGTAAAGTAAACCAGTATATTCATCATAAATACGATCAACAAAAGAGGTCCAAAACGGCTATTAAATATCGAGTTTACATCAAGCTCAATGAACGCAGTAGTAGTAGCGTAGTAAGTAAAGTAGTAGGGGCGGGTTCGTTAAGACCAAAAAAAACCACAAATTCGTAATGTCCCATACCTCGTATCGAACAAAGCAGTCTTTGGCACATCCGTTGCCCGTATTTTCCAATTTGATGATACCGGATCTCAAGTCAAGTCTTAGAGGAAGACACAAGCACCTGTAATTGATCGAATAAGTCATCAACAATGCGAGGAAGAGGATACTTGTTATTAACTAGTTACCTTGTTCAATGTCGGTAGTTATGCACATCCGAAAACTTCCCATCATTCTTCTTCCAAACAAAACCGGAGCACCCAAGGGATTGCCATTGGTTAATGAAAGACCTGCTCACCAAACTTAGACGTGATCCTTTAACTATCTTAAATCCGCGGGACATCCTTACGGGGGATGAAAGGGGCGTTGCCCCGGTTTCCAGATCGATACAGAAGTCAATATCCCTAGCTGTGCATACCAGGAAAATTGCAGGGGGGAACACCTCCAAAAACTTCGCGGACTACCAAAACCGGACTCAATCCGAAGGTAAACTGGTAGTGTCATCCTTGAGAGGGCCAAGAAAGCTAAAACCCTTCCATAACATTCTTAGCACGAAGAAATGAGATGGATACGAACGATTGGAAGTGATAGTCACCCTCCCACACGAACAGATCGTCCAGGTTGGCCAAAATGTCACAGTTTTTAGCATTACAATCCAAGATCGCCAATTTGGAGAAAAAGAAGCCAAGTCCTTACCCAGAATTACATAAAGTCACCATTTATAAAATAACCAAATCTTACATAAGTGTTGCTCCCACAAAGTTCACCAAACAAACACTATGTACCTTTTCAAATACCACAGACTCACCCCACCGGTTGTAGAAACAAGAATAGGCATGTCAAGTAATTCACAATGAAATTTAGACCATTAAAAATGATGAAGATACATATGAAAAGGCTGGAGACAGGGTCAAATAATACACGATGCAATTGCAATCACAACCAAAAGATTACTGTGATAACAGCATCAGGACGCCGTTCCGCCTTCAGAATCTACCAGGGAAGCGTAACAATAGGCCTTTATCGTCTGTCTGTCCATTCATGCCCCTACCAGTTGCGTACGTAGTGGATCAATTCTTGCATCACCTTCTGCGTTGTGATGACACCATTACCTCGGCACCACGTCCTAAGAAAAGCGGCCTCTACCCATGACACCTCGACCTCTAGCTAGTGGGGTTCTGTAACTCGGTGTGGACAATACCTCTTGATTGTGTCCACACATCCCCACATCCATAAACAATTCGGGTTGTTCATGCAAGGTCTATCGGAAGTTAGTGTCGACCGTTTGAGTGGACCCCAACTACAGTCTGTAGTGAAGACTGAATTGGTCGATTGAGTAAACCTCCGGAGCTCTGCCATCTAGAGCTGAGAACCATTAAAACTCGCCTCCCCTTCGAAACTTTTCGAGGTCGATGTCGTGGTGAAGTGTATGCTTCACTCCTTCACCTCTATCACAAACAAAACGTTACACCTCTTGGAAGGATGTGGCCGTAGCCGTCTTACTGTAGGTGAAATCCGCAACTCTGACCTAACCCCTCACCAAAACGGCGAATCGTTCTTGTGGAATTGATGAAACAAAGTTGGTGGCACGTATCTTTTTTTTTTTATGGATAGTGAGCGAAAGCGAAAATTGCCCTCATACGCTGGGTTAATGTAATCATCCCTTTGCTCTACGACTCAAGAACTGTCCCTTTTTCTATCTCTCAAGTCACTTGGGAATACTTCTCCATGAACAGGGTAGAGAATTGATTCCAAGTCATAGGTGGTGCCTCGTTGGTTGACACTCAACATGGAAACGCCACACGTTTTGGCGTTCTTGAAAACTGTAGCTCACGAAATCAAAGCCACAAAACCGTTCTACATAGACCCATATTCGTGTAGTAGCTCAGGAAACCAACCAGAAACGTAGGCATATATGATTCGCGCCCTTAAAGACTGGAGGTTTCATTCAAAGCACTGACTGGAAAAAGTTCATGCGTGATATTTGTCATAATAGGCCCAGTATAGACGTGGAAGGTGCTTATTCACCAATGATGCATCACATGCGGGGAGCCATATAGCCGCATGCTACCTATGAAACCGGAGGTGTTGGTGCAGGAAGAGAACACCAAGGAGGTGCCTTGACCATGAGCGGATTAATCCACTAAGATAAGAAGACTTGGTTGATACATCTTGGGGTAGGTTGGCGGTGGCATTTCTCATTTTTCCTGTTATCTCCCCTTCCTAACCCCCTCTCTTATCACTCCTCGGGCGGTGGAGGAGTAAAGCACTAGTATCAGGGATGGGCAGGTTCTTGTCTCTTCCCCTAGAGGACGTCTCCCACGCCCTCTCCCATGGCTCTTGCCGTTGCTCGTCCTAGAAGATACGCCATGGATGGCTCAAGTCGTTTCTGTCTTTCCGTTGTTGCGCTGGTTGCGGTCGTTGCTCTAGTTCTAACCAATCTGACGAAATTAGAGTGAAGATGGTCAGATACCAATTCGTATCGCCCAGATCCCCAATTGGACTCAAGTAGTAGCACGAAAGAAGAATGAATGAAAGAGTGAAGTTTCCTAAAGGCTTATAGCCTCTCAAGGGGGAAAAGTAAAGGCGTCCCCTACCGTTCCTTAAGACTCTTACTAAGAACTGTTTTGGGATGAGACCAATGAAACCTAATGCTCTGATACAAGTTGGTCACGACCCAAATCAGGGGACGCGAATGGCACCACAGTTACCCTCTAGTGAGGCGAACACCCAAACCCATCTAAACCTTACATTCAAGAATATATCAACAGGAAAATTAATTGCGGATACTTAAATCATTAATAAAAAACAATTCAATAATATTATTATATCCCCAAAATCTGGAGTCATCATAAAAGAACATCTATCTCAATTACTTTAACTAGAATTTCTCTAAGAACCAAAATAACTAAAAAGCTGTCCATGCCGGAAGTTCAAGGCATCAAGACTTGAAGAAGAAGACCCATGTCCAAGCCAGACGCATTAGCTCACCTGAATTTGCCGAATGAAGTGAAGACTGGCTAGATCTACTGTTGAGTTGAAGTTGACGGAACGTTTGCTCACTTAAAAAAATAACAAGAGGAAAACAATGAAAGTAGGGGGTCATCAAACCACACGTAATGAGTGCTATCATAGGCCAACTCAAAATAGGGCAACAGTATATTCAATAATAATGTAAATCACCTACATACTAACATGTAGAAATAACAACATGAATTCATCGAAACTAAACCGAGATTCCACACAGGAGGACTCAAGCCTCAATACCATCTTATTTGGGAATTAGTTCATTAGATTGAGTATATTCATTATCTTTCAAGATTCATATCTTTCTTCCTCTTGTGTCGGTAAGTGGACACTCCGATCCTCTATTTTATCCTGGGTGCAGGAACGTGGCAAATCCGATCCTCATTCTATATGGTTACCGGAACGTGGCACACACCGACCATTTTTTTATCCTGGTGTCGGAAACGTGACACTCGATCCGCTCCCTCCCCAATGGACAACCCAACCTCACATTATCCAATGAAGCAGAACCCAATTATCCGAGAGAGACATGAGGAAAATGATTAGAGAACAGCTTCAGAGCAGAGAATATTCATATACCTACGGACAGGAACCGGGGGACACCCGATCCATATGTCTATCTGGGGTGTCGGAATGTAGACCTCCAACGATCATCGATATTCATTATATCCAAGTACCGGAACAGTGGACGCCGAGTCCTCAAGTAATTCTATCTGGTTCCGGGAAGTGGCACCCGATCCCCTAATTCAATCAAGCTTCTGCGTTTCACTAAGGCATCATGTCATTTCATTATATAATTTATCAAGCCTTCTTGTCATACGAAGGCATATCCTTCCATTATATAATATCAAGCGAATTAGGGGTCTTTCAAGATTTGGGATTCAATAGCTTATCATGCTTGTGATGTAATTCATCACCCACATTGCATAATCAAATCATGGCAAGCATACAACTTAAGCACATAGCAGGGTTTACAATCTCTTCAACCACATAACATTCACTATTAAGGAGTTACAATGCCGACTATGCGTAACATAAAACCATAACCTACCTCCACGGAGGAGTTAGTGATCAAGCAAGAAATTTCCCAAGATTTGTTCTCCTCGTGTTCTCTCTTTCTCGTTCGACTTTCTTCCCCTTGTTTCGTTGTGGGGTGCGGGTATTCAACCCTTTTCTTGTGTCCCTAATTATGATGATAAATATAAGTTTTAAAAGATGGCATAATAAATCCACTAATTAACTAAGGTTACCTCTGTTTTAACCCCAAGTATTAGCGCTTATAACATGTACCCTATAAACTTAAATGTAAAGACAGAGGAAAGTCAAAAACGTCCCTTAAAACGTGACAGGTAAAGAAATCCAACCGAAAGGGGAGTTGTGTCGCCCGTTTGACGGGCCGTCGCGCGCTGCGGACGGTAACCGTCCTGCTAGTCCGGTCGCACGTCAGAGACAGAAGATTTCCACCAAAAGATTGCTCTGAGGACGGTCCGTCTAACGCTTGTGTTGTGGAACGGTCGTTCTGCCATTTCGTCGTGAACGGTCAGAGAGTCGAGTTCAGACCCAATTCAGATTTTCTACGTGTTTTGAAACCGACAACCTACCGACGGTCGTCGTGCCCTTGACGGTCCGTCGTGGCCTCCGTCACATTCTGCCAGTTTTTCCAGAATGAGAATCTGTTGATCAAAAGAAGAGCGACTCAACAGGTCGTTAATAATGTGCTCAGTTCGCGTCCTCGTTTACGATAATGTTTGGATTTGGGTAATCAAAGGGTGCGCCGACCAACGAGTCGTACACCGACGAGGGCGCTAACTGCATCATAAAAACCATTGCGGCACTAACACAATCTCAACTTCTTGACTGGCATTGACAACCAAGTCAATAGGGTGTGGTACACTCACGAGGACCAGGTATCCTCCGTTTCATATTTCAGCTAGTGAAGAAGCAGATTGAAAGAAAAATCTGAGAGCGGACAAAAAACATGGAAAAAAAAATTATGACCACAACTTGATATTCTATCCAAAGAACGTCAGGGGAGCAAGACTGGTGAGTAATGTCAGTTCGCCAATTTTGTGGGGATCACGAGCACACACAAAGTCCATGCAGAAAATGAAGTTTTTTCAAGTTGTTTGATTTATAACGAGAAAGGGTAGAATTTCTAGCAACAAGGCGGGTATATCGGTCCAATATGCATGGGTAAAATGGATGATTAAAACATACTATTTGTTTAAAATAATAAAGGTTAGTTGATGGAATATATGGCGCGTAACGGAATTGATATATAAACCTTTTAAAGATTTAAGTTTGTATCATATCAAAACTTTGCAAGTGGATTTATTGAATATGACGCATTGGAAATGTAAACTTGGATCTAAGGAAATTCAAATGAATTCACTTCATTAGTAATTATAGTTTCTTGATTGTATATTGCATCTTAATCATGGGAATTATAAATGTGTAGAGTGGAGAATTGAAAAATACAATAAGGAGTTGAATTCACGGAATTTATAGTGGAATGATTTAATTACGTGATTAGTACGACGAGGTAATAATAAACTCAAATAATTTAATTTAAATAACAAAGTCTATT